>PVIR01026450.1:0-24160 GCA_004026965.1 Petromus typicus | reverse complement strand
AGACAGGGTCTCGCTTTTTGTGGTTCAGGCTGGCCCTGAGCTCAGCCTCAAACTCACATCACAATCCTCCTGCCTCTGCCTCCCGAGTGCTGGGATTACAGGCGTGAGCCACCACGCCCGGCACTGTGGTATAGTGGTACTGGTTGCTGCTGGGTGTGGGTCTCCACACCCAGTATTGTTATGTGGTATCCGGGGAATCCAACCCAGGCCCTTGCGCTTGCGAGACAGGCGCCGGAACCACTGAGCTAACTCCCCGGCCCCTGGCTTCTACACTTTAACAATAAAATGACCTAATCGCTCCTACATAAAAACCAACTGGTAACAGGTGGAAGGATAGTAGATTTTCCCTTTAACTACTGTGCTCCAGAGTTTACCCATTTGCCTTCTTCCACAGAAAGACGGCCCTCACCTGTGTAATAAAGCTCTTAGGCTAGATTTTAAGATCACATCATGTCCTGAGAGACTATCTCGTTGGGACTTGGTCCCAACAGCACCAAATAAATATTTCTCCCTACAGTTCTTACCTCTTTTCAGATTTTCTGAGCTGTTTCATGTTCAAGACCCACAATTCATAAAGTTTCTTTTATAGTCCTCCAAACAGATTCAATTACAGGTATCGTTGTTCCCCAAAATAGTTTGCTTTGGGGGACATAAAGCTTTGGTTATTAAAAATTCATTGAGGTCAATATGGAGAGATTCAACTTCAAAGCCACAAAAAACTCTTCAAAAAATTAAATAATAGTCTGTTATAGGTTATGCCAAGGAAATTTTGAGATATTTGCAACTTTTAAATTTTTCTCAGGGAATGTTTGCCTTAAGATATTTACTTGTATTTATCAAATATTTTATATTTTACATGCAACACAAATGTAATTATTAAAAATTAAATAAAAGCTATAAATTATTTATCATTAAGTTAAAAAAACTGAAGACATCTGTTAAATATGAATGTATATATTTTGTTTATAATTCATAATTTAAATTTTATACATATTTCATAGAATACTGATAAATGTTTCACAGATTATTGATATATAACTGATACAAGATTGTATATGAAGGGCTGAGGATTAAGCTCAGTGGTTCCAGCATCTGCCTTGAAAGCACAAGGTCCCGAGTTTGATCCCTAGTACTACATACCACAATGCCAAGTGGGGTGACTCATGTTTTTAATTCCATCACTTCGGAGGCAGAGCCAGGAGGATTGCTGGGAGTTCGAGGCTAGCCTGGGCTACATAGTTAGTTGGAGCAGCCTAAACTACAATGTGAAATCTTGTCTCAAAAAGAAAAAAATATATATATATCTAAAAGTAGAGTTTTATCAATCTACAGGTCAACTCCTGAAAATGAGCTTAAAAATAAGTCTGAAAATGACCGAGGATTACATGAAGTTATTTCATTAGTGTAATGTATTTCATATTCTAATTAAGAGTTTTTAGACTTTTTAAACTATTTTGATATTCTTAACACCTCTACGGACTGGTGTGTTGACAGATTTATTTCGGCTGCCAAAAATGTTAATAGTTTTCAAAGACAGTAAAAGGCTTGCTTGCCTTCCTATAATAAGTAGAGCATCATTATTTTAGCATCTATTCTTTCCTTAAATTAAGAACTTAAAATTAGTTTTTATTTTTAAACGTCCATTTTTACTAAAACTTCTTACAAGGTTCAAAAGCAATGATTTTGGACAGTTCCAACCTTAAATATGTTATACATGTGTGTTCTTTTTTAAATACACAGTGCTTATATCAATATATGACAATTTCAGACACAAATAGGGTTTAATCACAACTTAAATATACTGATGATCAAGTGGCATAATTATATAACAGAAAAGTTACATGTTATTTATTGTTCATACATGTTAACATAAAACCTTTAAATGTTTCTAGAGACAGTTGAAAAAATATCATTTGAAAATTGTAATGTGCAAAAACAATGTCAAAATCTGTTTAAAAGAATGAAGCTCAGGATAGAGATCTTAATAAAATTTAAGGCAAAGCTATTTTAAAAGCCTACAGATTCATCAAAATAATGATGTTCTCTACTGCCTTGTTTTAATTAAATGTTGAAATAAATAAGTCTTTGCAAATTCATTTTTCTTAAATAGTATGCAGGGAAGTTCCTACTTTGTCTACACATCAGTTTACAACTTTATTTTCTGTTTATGCGGAGGGAGAATGAAACTGAAATTTAGCTGCCCACTTTTATTCAGCTACCTCACAGATAAGGTCAAACGATAATTCAACACTAACCCCAAACTTTGGGGAGTTGAAAGAGTAGACATTATTATCTTTAGTAGATTCAACTATTTGGCCTAAAAATGTTGACCTTTTCTTCTTAAATAGTCTTAGAACATTTCCTCTCATTTTGCTACACTGTGAGCCAAAAGAAATTCTCATGGTAAAATTAAGTGTGAAAATGATATTCTATTGTATTATCCAATCTTTTGCTGGTTGCATGCAGCAAAGACAGTTTGCTAAATAAATGGCACTGCAGGGGATCCTGATCTGACAGACATGACATATCCAAATGTTTCTAACCAAAGAAAATTATACAATAGTATTTATGGATGGCTGATATGAAACTGTACATTCTATAGGCCAAATACATATTCTAAAGGCTTCTAAGTTAATGCACTATTAATTCTAAAAATATCATGTGTAGGGTAGGATTTAGCTTTAGTGGTACCACACCTACCTTGGAAGCACAAGGATCCAAGTTCGATCCCCAGTTCTGCAAAAAATAAATAAAAATAAAATAATAAAAATGTCATGTATAATACAAATTCCATTTAAGTATTCATGACAGCATTTCAGGTGGAGGCAAGCATATATACAAAACAATCCAGGTTCTCTACTGTTAAGAACATAATGTAAAGAAATTTCAGGTGTTGGGTCCTGTTCCCGAGGGCTACTCATCTGGCATAGAACCACGGGCGGGGGTCATCACGAGGAGATGCAATGGTGGAGAAGCCTTTATTGCCAGCGCTCTCAGCCCTTATATACAGCCCCACTTCCTTGTTTTCAACCGCCCCAAACCAGCCCCATAGGGGGTAGTCTTTGTCTATTTGTTTTCCTTTAATCACTGTGGCCCAGCTCCTTTATGGAGCTGGCGTTGTTTAGCCTCAGGGGACCCCACATCTCCCCCCTTCTTCTTTAGACGCCAAAAGGGCTCAACAGTGCCTGTCTTAGGTTGAGGACGACGCACTTCACTGCTTACCCGTCATCGGGTGTACCAGCGGTGCCAGCGGATACCCCTCTCTTAGGTTGCTAGTGCCACATCTCCTTCTTACCCGTCTTGACTACCTGGCCATCATACTGAGCCAAATGTAGGAGGAGGGGTCTCCAGCTTCCATCGCCACGAGGGCCTGACATACAACATGTAGCTGTTGGTTGTTGAATTATGAAGAAATAATAGGGCGTGAGCAGAATGCAGGGGTTATTTGCTGAGAAATTAAGGTGGGCAATGGCAAAGCAGAGCGTGTGGGCCAATTGGAAGGCCTCTGTGGTATTGGTTGGCATGCCATCAAAAGGGACGATGGCCTTGCCCACGTTTGCGTTGGTCGTGAAGACGGAGGGGAAGAAGAGGGCGTCAATCCCTGCTGGCTAAAGAATCAATGGGTTCTGGACAAACACCCATCTTGTCTTGCTCTCTGGGCGTGTGAACGGGATGCACAAGACGAGAAGGAATCCAAATAGGAGCATCAGCATCTGTTGGATAAACACAAACAGAGCCCCTGCTGGCCACCAGCATGGGGTCAGGGCCTTTCCATGTGCCCGTTAAAATATCTTTCCACATGACCACAGGAAGGTTTGAATCTACCCATGGCTTTACATGTCTATCCATTGCATTTCCTGAATTATCTGTTGTCAAATAGTTGAGTGTCAAAAGCACTCAGTGGAGTTGATTAGAAGGAGACTGAGGTAAAGACAGAAGCCCCCCTCGTTGCTTTTCTAAGTAGTTTTTTAAAGTCTGGTTGGCCCTTTCTACAATTCCCTGCCCAGTGGGGTTATAATGAATGCCAAATTTGTGTTTAATGCCCCACTCACGAAAGAAACATTCTGTTTGGAGCTGTAGGCAGGGGCATTATCAGTCTTAATAGCCCTGAAATTGGATGCCCGAGGCGCCTTCTTGTAAACAGGAAGCCGGGCAGGGAGGGGCAGTAGGCTCTGGGCGCCATCTTAGGTGGGCTTTTTGAAAATGCTGATCGCACGTCTTGTCTAGACGCCTCTGTCCAAGATCTTTCTGCTTATTTCTGGTCTCTCTAGCAGCCTCTTCTAACCGGGTGACCTGTAGCTGCTCCTCTAGTTTCTCTATCTCTTGCTCTAGCCTATTCTCCTCTGCTTCATTGTCTAAGTCTTTATCGTCTCTGTGAGTCTGTAAATCACTCTTCCCCCCTTGTACCGCTGTCCGGTTCTGGACCACGAACTTCACGGAGGAGACCTCCGTGGTGCCTTCACGATCTTTCCCTGAGCGAATGTTTCCTTCAGTCTTTCCCATTTGTACTTCCAGTTTTCTCCCTGCTCTAAATCTAAATCCTGAAGTGACTGTTGGAAGACCTCCTCTTGGACATCTTGGAGGGTCCTCTCACTGTCCTCCAGGACCTCTTTCACTTTTGCCTCATTAGTCAAAAGTGCATTGCGCACCAGCCTCCAGAGGGAGAAGGCAGCCATGGGGAAAGAATCTGGGTCATCTCTAAGAGCCTTTCGGAGATCATTTTTGACATGGTCCCAGTCAGACAACATAAGGCTTCCGCCGTGCCGAAACCAAGGACTGAAACGATCGGCAGTCTCTACCAGTAGCGAGGCACTCTCTGCCTTAATAGGAGTGCCATTTTCTTGTAGGAGGAGGCAGACCTGCTGCTCCATAACCTGTCTAGAGTGGGAGGACCCCATAGTGAGACGGTCCTGAATTCAATACACCCCTACTTACTGTGCCGGCCCGGGGTGGCCCAGTGGCAAATCCTCACAATGCCGGATCTCGGTGGGACCTCCAGCTGTCGGGTCCTGTTCCCGAGGGCTACTCATCTGGCATCAAACCACATGTCTATCCATGTGGGGGGGGGGTCATCACGAGGAGATGAAATGGTGGAGAAGCCTTTATTGCCAGCGCTCAGCACTTATATACAGTCCCACTTCCTTGTTTTCAACCGCCCCAAACCAGCCCCACAGGGGGTAGTCTTTGTCTATTTGTTTTCCTTTAATCACTGTGGCCCGGAGTGGCCCGCTGTGTACGTGCTGCCTTGCACTTCCTTTATGGAGCCAGTGTTGTTTAGCCTCAGGGGACCCCACATTCAGGGGCCGGGGAGTTAGCTCAGTGGTTCTGGCGCCTGTCTTGCAAGTTCAAGGGCCGGGGTTTGATTCCCTGGTAACCACATACCATACTGGGTGTGGAGATGCACACCCAGCAGCAACCAGCACCACATACCACAGTGCCGGGCGTAGTGGCTCACACCTGTGGTCCCAGCACTCGGGAGGCAGAGGCAGGAGGATTGCTGTGATGTGAGTTTGAGGCTGAGCTCAGGGTGAGCCTGAACCACAAAAAGCGAGACTCTGTCTCAAAAAAAAAAAAAAAAAAAAAAGAAATTTCAGAGGGCACTGAGAAAAATCTTCTTTACCCATTCATGATTCGCAAATGTTGATTTGTGGGATTCAAAATGCTTTCTTAAAGGCCAGGGATTTAGCTCAGTGGCACCAAGATACCTTGTGAGCTCAAGGGCCAGAGTTTGATTGTCAGTACTGCAAAAAAAATAAAATAAAATAAAAAGGGACTGTCATTAAATTAAAAATCTGAAAATACATTTTAACAGTAATCTACATTGAGGGAAATATTTTGATGCAATCTGTGGAAAGAGATTATAAATGAAAGAATTTGAAAATGAGTATGCTTTTTCATGGCAATATACAACCTGTATTTGCTAACAATATTACCCTAAAAGTTAGCAACTCTATAGCGTAATATTTCATGTAGAACTACTCTTGACTTCTAGGGGAAATGACTGTATCTGGCAGACTGTGACATAATGCCTGTTGTGAAAATTCACACAAATGACTTCATAAATACCCCAAATAGGTAACTGAAGTTGTTTGTCAAAACAAAGAAACATAAAGAAATAGCCTGAATCTGCAATTTATGAATTAAAAGTTTTCTCCCAGTCAAGGTAGGTGGTGAAAGTGAAGTGGGCCTAAGAATTGCATTATCTTATAAAAATTCCACTGATTTACTGAGAGAGCTAACCTAACACTGAGTGATGAACCTAACAATATACAAAGCAATAATACAAACTCCAACACAATTACTTCCTTACAACCTTAGGTTAACATAAAAAAGCCTGAACTTAACCAACAACTAACTAATACCAGAACTAACCTTGAAGTTCATACTGATCTAATTCTGACTTCTGATTGTGCCTTTTACCAGCATTCCACAACAGTTCTAGCCCTCACTTTCCCACCAACCCACACTGAGGCCTCATAAGTTCCAGGCCTCGACTTCCCTCCAAGCTTACCCCATCGTCACAAACTCTAGGCCTCACCAATCTCATGCCTCACCAGTCCCACTTCCCCTTCCCTCCAAGCCCACACCAGGCATCCACAGTCCCAGGCCTTACCTTCCTGCCAAACTTGCCACAGCCTCACAAACCCCAGGCCTCACAACCCATCAGGCCTTCAATAGACCCCACCGATCCCTGACCTCTCCTCCTGATCAAGGCCACCCCAACCTCATAAAAGCCAGGCCTCACTTCTTGCTAAACTTGCCATAGACCTCACCAGTGACAGGTCTCATCTTCCAGTCAAGCCCACCACAGGGCTCACCAGTGCCAGCTTCTCCTTCCCACTGTAAGGTTAAAGTTAAAAATCTAGGACAGGCCTCAACTACGACAGAAAAAGTAGTAGGCCTAAGTTTCTATTCTCATAAAGCCCTCCCATTCCCAGAAATCCCAAGTATGAGGAAATAAAAACCACAGGCAGTGCAGAAAAGTCACCCACCAATGAATTTAAAGGTCAGCTTGCTAAGCCAATGAAATAGAGACACCTTGCTTAAGCTAGAAATGTGGGTATAAAAATTGTAAAAATCTGAGACTCAGGGCCGTTCCTTTCCTGCGTGTCAGGACGGTCCCAGCGCTGGTACTCGAATAAACCTCTTGCTGTTGCATCGATATTCTGACTGCGTGTCTCTCTGGGGTGCGTCTCCCAGAGGGGCTCCGCGCAAGCCTAACACTTTGGTTCCCTGACTGGGAAACGACGTGCCTCTGAGACCTCGCACTCCAGATATCAGAGGTAAGCAACCAGTGAGCTCAACCCACATTTTGGCGACGTGTCTGTCTCTGTGTTTGTTTCATCGGCTATCGGTTCTGATTTCGGTTCAGTCTGTTCGACCCACAATAAGACCCATAAGGGTAATATTGCACAACGGTCAGCTGAGGAAGTGGCGCGTAAAGGGTCAACCCTGGGGGACGCCCCAGAGGTGAATTTTAGGGACGAATCCGTAAGGATTCATCTCTGTCCGGAAAAAATCCATCCCCAGTTGAATTCTAGGGACGATTCCGTAAGGATTCATCTCTGTCCGGCGCAACCTGGGACGGAAGCTCTATTTCTGTTATGGAATTTGCCGATAGGACGAAAGGTTCTGTGTTGTAGTGTTTTGTGTATTATCTGTTTAATATCTTCTGTTGTGTGGGTTATCAGATCGGAAATGGGTCAAACGGTCGCCACTCCGTTGTCTTTGACATTAGATCATTGGAAAGAAGTAAAATCTAAAGCTCAAAATTTGTCGGTCTTGGTCAAGAAAGATCGTTGGCAGGCCTTCTGCCAGTCTGACTGGCCCACCTTTAATGTAGATTGGCCTCCAGAAGGATCCTTTACTATAGATAAGATCTTAGCAGTTAAACAAAAGGTTTTTCAAGAATCGGGAGACATCCGGATCAAATAGCCTATATTATAACCTGGGAAGATCTAGTTCTTCAACCTCTTCTGTGGGTAAAACCATTCCTCCCGTCGGCTAACCCTCTTTCCTCCACAGTAATGACCGTAACCAAGCCAAACCGAAAGAGAAAAGACTCTCCGACAATACTAACACAGACCTCTTGCTTTAGATCTGCCTCCCCCCTACCCCCCTCCTCTCCCACTGCAAGAGCCTGCACCAATGGCGGTGCCTTCAGCCCCGCCGGTGGCACCGTCAGCTCCACCCGTCCTGCCACCTGAAATAGATGGCCCTGCAGCCAGAACCCACAGTCGCTGTGCAGCTACCCCTGAGACGTCTGTAGCCCTACCCCTTAGAGCTTCTGGGCCCCCTTTACCTCCAACTGAAGAAGGCACTCAACCTTTCCAACCTCTCCAGTACTGGCCTTTTTCTGCCTCCAATCTATATAACTGGAAAAATCAAAATCCTTCCTTCTCTGATAATCCGCAGGCCCTCACTAACTTGTTAGAATCTCTCCTCCATTCCCATCAGCCTATATGGGATGACTGCCAACAGCTCCTTCAGGTGCTCCTAACCACTGAACAAAGACAGAGGGTACTTTTAGAGGCCCGCAAAAACATCCCAGGAGACAATGAAAAACCAATCCAACTCCCTAAGGAGATTGGTGCGGCTTTTCCCCTGACCCGACCTGACTGGAACTTCAGTTCAGCAGAAGGTAGGGAGCACCTCTGTGAGTATCGTCGGCTTCTAATGGTAGGTCTCTGAGGGGCAGCCAGGCGCCCCACTAATTTGGCTAAAGTTAGAGAGGTAATGCAGAGACAGATGAATCTCCGTCTGCCTTTCTCGAGCGATTAATGGAGGCTTTTAGACAATACACCCCCTTTGACCCATCCTCAGAAGGCCAACGAGCCACTGTGATAATGGCTTTTATAGATCAGTAAGTTAGAGACATAAAGAAAAAGTTACAGAGAATGAGAACTTACAAGATAAGTCTCTAAAAGATTTAGTGCAGGTGGCAGAAAAGGTATTTTACAGTAGAGAGACAGAAGAAGAAAAAGAGGAAAGAAAAAAGAAAGAACAAGATGAAAGAGAACTAAAAAGAGAAAAAAGACAGACTAAAAATCTGAGTCAAGTCCTAGCAGTAGCAGTTAAAGAAGGAAGAGACTTAGAAAAAGGCAAAAGACCACAAAAAGAACAAAGTACGACCTCCCATCGGCAGGACCTAGACAAAGATCAGCGTGCCTATTGTAAAGAATATGGACATTGAGCTAGATTGTCCAAAGAAAAAGAAAACTAAAACCCCTCAAGGAAACTCCCCACTGAGGGTCCTTACCCTAGGTAGAGACAGTGACTAGGGAAGATGGGGTTCGGAGCCCCTCCCTGAACCTAGGGTAACCCTTACAGTGGAGGGGGCTCCAGTACAGTTTCTAGTCAACACTGGAGCAGAACATTCTGTTATTAAAGACAAAAGGCCCCCGTCCCAAAAATGCTCGCTGGTACAGGGCGCAACAGGAAATAAATTTTATCCATGGACTACTCAAAGAACAGTCGACCTAGGACTGGGCCAAGTGTCCCATTCGTTCCTGTTCATCCCTGAATGCCCTTACCCCTTGTTAGGGCAAGACTTGCTAACCAAACTGCGTGTGCAGATTCACTTCCTACCAGAGGGGGCCCAAGTTAGAAATGGCCAAGGAAAAATTCTTCATGCCTTGACAGTCAAGCTTGAGGATGAATATCGACTCTTTGAGCCTCCCCAACAGAGCAATGATGATATAAAATGGTGGCTTCAAAAGTTCCCCGAGGCCTGGGCTGAAACCGCCGGTTTAGGATTGGCCAGACAGCAGCCTGATGTCCTAGTCGAGCTTAAAGCCTTGGCCACTCCTGTATCAGTGAACCAATATCCCATGAACAGAGAAGCCCAAGAAGGTATCAAACCCCATATCCACTGGCTGCTACAATTGGGAGTTCTCAAAAAGTGCCAGTCAGCATGGAACGCCCCGCTGCTGCCTGTCCGCAAACCTGGCACTGATGACTATCGTCCAGTTCAGGACTTAAGAGAGGTCAACAAGTGGGTAACAGATATCCACTCTACTGTACCTAACCCTTACAATCTGCTAAGCTCTTTGCCTTCAGAACAGGTGTGGTACACGGTGCTGGATTTAAAAGATGCATTCTTTTGCCTGCTGTTGAGTCCTGCCAGCCAGCCCCTCTTCGCCTTTGAGTGGCGAGATGCAGAATCAGGAAAAACAGGACAGCTGACGTGGATGCGACTTCCGCAGGGGGTTCAAGAACTCCCCCCCCCCATCTTTGATGAAGCCCTTCATCGTGACCTGGCGCCATTCCGAGAACGAAACCCGCAGGTAACCCTCCTTCAGTATGTTGATGACCTGCTACTAGCGGCCTCTTCCAAAGCTGAATGCAATCTAGGTACCCAACGACTCCTGATCGAGCTGGGACAACTTGGATATCGAGTGTCAGCCAAAAAGGCCCAACTATGCAAGAAACAGGTCAGTTACCTGGGGTAAATTTTAAGAGATAGTAAGAGGTGGCTCTCAGAGGCGAGAAAAGAGACTGTACTCCACATCCCAGCCCCCCAGACAGCTAAACAAATGTGAGAGTTTCTGGGGACGGCGGGATTTTGCTGGCTGTGGATACCGGGATTTGCTGAGCTTGCAGCCCCTCTACACCCTCTTACCAGAGAGAGCCAATCATTCCAATGGACTGAGACAGAGCAAGCGGCCTTTGACAACCTCAAGAAAGCGTTGCTGACGGCCCCAGCTCTAGGGCTCCCAGACATAAATAAGCCTTTCCACCTGTTTGTGGTTGAACAAAAAGGAATGGCCAAAGGAGTGCTTACTCAAAAGATAGGGCCATGGAAAAGATCAGTGGCCTATCTGTCAAAGAAACTAGATCCTGTAGCTGCTGGATGGCCCTCCTGCTTAAGAATAATTGCTGCAGGGCCGGGGAGTTAGCTCAGTGGTTCCAGCGCCTGTCTTGCAAGCGCAAGGGCCTGGGTTCGATTCCCCGGTAACCACATAACAATACTGGGTGTGGTGACTCACGCCCAGCAGCAACCAGCACCACATACCACAGTCCCGGGCGTGGTGGCTCACGCCTGTAATCCCAGCACTCGGGAGGCAGAGGCAGGAGGATTGTGATGTGAGTTTGAGGCTGAGCTGAGGGCCAGCCTGAACCACAAAGCGAGACCCTGTCTCAAAAAACCTAAAAAAAAAAAAAGAATAATTGCTGCAGTTGCTACCTTAATAGAAGATGCTGATAAGTTAACTTTAGGACAAAATCTGACTGTGACTGCTCCCTACGCCCTAGAACACGTGGTTCATCAGCCCCCAGACCAATGGCTTACCAATGCTAGAATGACTCATTACCAGACTTTGTTGTTAAATTCAGATCGGATTACTTTCACTCCTGCAAGCAATCTGAATCCTGCCACCCTGTTACCTGACCCTGACTTTGAGGGCCCCCGAGCATGACTGTTTGCAGATTCTAGCCGAAGCACACGGATGGAGAAAAGATCTGTCCGATCAGCCCCTGCCAGATGCGGAGGTGACTTGGTTTACTGATGGCAGCAGCTACCTAGAACAAGGACAATGAAGGGCAAGAGCCCCAGTCGTAGATGGTAAACAAGTTGTCTGGGCCCAAGCCTTACCTGAAGGCACCTCCGCTCAGTGAGCTGAGCTCATTGCACTAAGGAAGGCTCTCGAACTGGCAAAAGATAAAAAGGCAAATATCTGGCATAGATAGTAGATATGCCTTTGCCATGGCCCATGTTCATGGGGCCATCTATCAACAGAGAGAGCTCTAATGTCGGCCAGAAGAGAAATTAAAAACAAGGCTGAAATCCTTGCCCTGCTGGGGGCCCTCCACCTTCCCCTCAAGGTCAGTATAATCCACTGTCCGAGCCACCAAAAAGACACTTCCAAAATAGCCTGAGGAAACCAGATGGCCGATCAGGAAGCAAAAAAGGTGGCTAACAGAACAGAGACTGCCCTAGCCCTACAGGCCGCTCCCGCCTCGCCAACTCCACCGCCAGACCAGCGGCTCCAATATACTGCCCAAGACCTGACCGTCATTTGCGACTTGGGCGGAACCTTTGATCCTCAGCTTTCAGCCTAGGTCACTAAAGATGCCGAAATCATCCTGCCCTGACTCAGAGCTGAGCAGATGATCCATCAGATGCACCAGTGGACCCACTTGGGAGCAAAAAAACTTATAACTGTTTTTAAAAATACTGACTATGTTACTCCCGGACTCCAAGAGATGACTCACTCAATAGTCCAGGACTGTAAAGCCTGCCAGAAAGTTAATGCTTACCCAAGCAAGGCTCCCTCCGGAAAGAGACTCCGTGGAGATCGGCCCGGAGTTATTGGGAAGTTGACTTCACAGAAATTAAACCTGCTAGATATGGTAACAAATATCTTTTAGTTTTTATAGATACCTTTTCAGGATGGGTCGAAGCCTTTCCAACCAAAAAAGAAACTGCCCAGGTGGTAACCAAAAAGATTTTAGAAGCCATCTTCCCCCGCTTCGGAGTGCCTAAGGTAATAGGGTCAGACAATGGGCCTGCTTTTACCGCCCAGGTAAGTCAGGGAGTTGCTAGAGTACTGGGGATTGACTGGAAATTACATTGTGCCTATAGGCCCCAGAGTTCTGGCCAAGTAGAAAAAATAAATAGAACTCTAAAAGAGACCCTAACTAAATTATCCGTAGAAGCCGACGGTGCTGACTGGGTGATGCTCCTTCCCTTAGCCCTCTTCTGGGTCAGAAATACCCCAACCACTTCTGGGCTAACCCCCTTTGAAATCCTATATGGGGTCCCTCCTCCCTTAACCACTATGTTTGACTTAGGAATACCCTCCGACCTGACACCCAGTGATCTGTATGCCAGGCTCAAAGGCCTGCAGCCTGTTCAACAAGACTTATGGAAACAGCTAGCCAAAGCATATCGGCCTGGAACTCCACATCTCCCCCACCCGTTCCAGGTTGGTGACTCAGTGTACGTGTGCAGACACCGAACTCAAAGCCTAGAGCCTCGCTGAAAAAGACCCTACTCCGTACTCCTGTACTCCTGACCACTCCCTCAGCAGTCAGAGTTGACGGCATCGCCGCCTGGATCCACGTGTCCCACGTGAAGCCCGCCACACCTAGAAAAACTTCAGAAAAATGGTCAGTCGAGCGGATCCAGAACCCCCTCAAGATAACTCTAAAAAAGACACCACCAGGCCCCCAAAGCCTCCATCCCAAGGGAAGTGTCTAATTTGTGGGGGACGTAAACATTGGGTAACTGTGTTGATGATCTTGTTGATTATGCTGATGATTCCCCGAGGTGCCCCCAATCCTCATACTCCCAAAGATCTTACTTGGGAGATCATCTCCCAGACTGGAGAGACTGTATGGTCCATCTCCAAAAGGGCTATCCCCTATACCTGGTGGCCTAACCTGACTCCCGATCTCTGTCAACTGGCCGCAGGCTTAGACTCTTGGGACATACCCGACCTCCACTATACCGGTGGAAAAACACCTGAAGCCCCCGGACTTCCTGAATGTCAAGGAGAACCAACTTGCCCCAAGAAAAAGTGTCCTACCTCTGGGATGGGGAGTTGGGGATACGGCTGTGCACATCCTGAATTGCGGAGTGCCCTAAAAAAGTTGCCTATATACATATGCCCCAGAGACAGGCCAAACCGGGCAGAGTCAAATAGATGTGGAGGCTTAGAATCATATTATTGTAACCAGTGGGGTTGCGAAACCACTGGAGACACCTACTGGAAACCATCTTCCAGTTGGGATTATATCACAGTAAAAAGAAAGAGCTCGGAGGCCGGCCTTACGTCCTGGCAATGTGACGACTACACCCCGCCCTTAGGGTTCAGCAACCAGCCCGGAGGTACCTGGACAGGGAGTGGACCTTGCCTCAGCTTCTCTTGTAACCCCCTAGATATACAGTTTACCTCCCAGGGAAAAAAACAAAATATGGCTTGGATTAAGGGAAAAACCTGGGGTTTGCGCCTCTACAAAGAAGGGTACGATGATGGCCTCACTTTCACTATCCGGCTTAAAATCTGCTCTCCCCCGCCCCAAGCCATTGGATCAAATCTCATCCTGAGTCAGCCTAGGCCCCATCTGAGCCCAGTTCCTGTCCCAAGTCAGCCTAGGGCCCATCCGAGCCCAATCCCTGGTTGCCGATCATTGCCTACAGAAAACGCCCCAAGACCCCGGAGAAAAAACAGGAACAGGCTCCTCAACATGGTCCAACAAGCCTATCAGGTCCCCTGCTAGTGATATTGCTGTTGCTCACTTTTGGACCATGTGTCCTCAATCGCTTGCTTGCTTTCATTAGAGAGCAAATAGATACAGTACAAATTCAAGTTTTAAGATATCAAGCTTTAGCTTCCTCAAAAGATGGCCTTTAATTATAAGATTATAATTAGTCCAAAGAAAAGGGGGAAATATAAGGTTAAAGTTAAAAATCTAGGACAGGGCCGGGGATTTAGCTCAGTGGTTCTGGTGCCTGTCTTGCAAGCACAAGGACCCGGGTTCGATCCCTGGTAACCACATACTATACTGGGTGTGGAGACTCACCCCAGCAGCAACCAGTATCACATAGCACAGTGTCGGGCGTGGTGGCTCACACCTGTAATCCCAGCACTCGGGAGGCAGAGGCAGGAGGATTGCTGTGATGTGAGTTTGAGGCTGAGCTCTGGGCCAGCCTGAACTACAAAGCGAGACCCTGTCTCAAAAAAAACCTTAAAAAAAAAAAAATCTAGGACAGGTCCCAACTATGACAGAAAAAGTAGGCCTAAGTTTCTATTTCTCGCAAAGCCCTCCCATTCCCAGAAATCCCAAGTATGAGGAAATAAAAACCACAGGGAGTGCAGAAAAGTCACCCACCAATGAATTTAAAGGTCAGCTTGCTGAGCCAATGAAATAGAGACGCCTTGCTTAAACTAGAAATGCGGGTATAAAAATTGTAAAAATCTGAGACTCAGGGCCGGTCCTCTCCTGCATGTCAGGACGGTCCCAGCACTGGTACTCGAATAAACCTCTTGCTGTTGCATTGATATTCTGACTGCGTGTCTCTCTGGGCTGCGTCTCCTGGAGGGGCTCCGTGCGAGCCTAACACCACCAAACTCATCTCAACATCTCAAATTCCAGGCTTAATTTTCCCACCTAGCCAGCAGTAGGCCCCACCATTTTCCAGGTCTTACCATCCTGCCAAACCCACCACAAACATCGCCAGTGCCAGGTCTCACCTTATGGTCAAGCCCACCATATGCCTCAACAGTGCCAGGTGTCTTCTTCCTGCCAAGCCTGCCCCAGCATCTCAAATGCCAGGCCTCATTTTCTTACCAAGCCGACACGCAGCCTCAACATTCCCAGGCCTCATCTTCCTGCCAAATCCAAAGCAGATATCATCAGTCTCAGGCCTCGCCTTCCCACCAAGTCCACCCTGCTCTAACTTTCCTGCCAAACCAGCACTACACCTCATCATTCCCAGGCCTTACCATCCCTCCAAACTCACCACAGATCTTAGGACTTCCAGGCCTCAACTTCCTATGAGGCCCACTGTATGTCTCACAAATCACAGAATGCACCCTTCCGCCAAGGCCAGCCCAGGCTTCACTGGTCCCAGGCTTCGCATTACTACCAGGCTCAACACAACCTCACAAAACACAGGCCTCACATTCCTGACAAACTCTCCACAGAACTCACCATCTGAGGCCTCACTTTTCTGTGAAGCTCACCATAGGCCTCACGGGTCCCAGGCCTCACCTTCCTGCCAAACAGCACAGACCTTACCAGTTCCAGTTCCCACCTTCCTGTGAGGCCCACCATATGCCTCACAAATCACAGGCCTCAACCTCCTGCCAAGACCACCACCAGACCTGACCAGTCCCAGGCCTCACATTACCATCAACCCTGATCCATATCTCACAATTCCAGGCCTCTTTTTCCTACCAAGTTGGCAAAAGCCTGACAAATCTCAGGCCTCACTTACCTGCCAAGCCCACACAACCACAACCCTAAGCCTAACTTTCCTACAAACTCACCACAGTACCACAGTACCAAGTCTCACCTTCGTGATAAATCTGCCCCAGGTTCCAAACCCCGGGCCTCAGCTTCCTGTGAAGCCCGCTATAGGTCTGACAAGTCCCAGGCCTCACCTTCCCACTATGCCTGCCCAGCCTCACAAACTCCAGGCCTCACCTTCCTGTGCAGCCCACCATAGGTCTCACAAGTCCCAAGCCTCACCTTCTCTCTAAGCCTGTCCCAGACTCACAAACACCAGGCCTCAGCTTCCTGTGAAGCCCACCATAGGTCTCACATGTCCCAGGCCTCACCTTCCTGTGAAGCCCACCATAGGTCTCACAAGTCCCAGGCCTCACCTTCCTGCTAAGCCTGCCCCAGCCTCACAAACCCCCCGGCCTCACCTTCCTGCCTAGGATGCCACATGCATCAGGAGCCCTAGGTCTCACATTCCAGTCAAGCCCACCCTAAACTAGAAGTCTCAGGTCTCTCCTCCCAACTTGCCCACAACAAATTTTACCACTCTCAGGCCTCAGGTTACTGCCAAGCATAACCCAGCCTTACAAATCCATCTTCTCCTTTCTGTGAAAAAGGCCATGGTCCCCAACAGTCGCAGGCCTCTTTCCCACCAAGTCTCTCTCCTCGGCCTCACCAGTCTCAGACCTCACCTTGTTACCCACCCTGCCCTAACCTCACCAATCCCAGGTGTCAAAGCCTTCCCTAAGCATCAGGAAGTGAAGGGCCGGTATTTGAGGATGGGGCAAGCTTGGTAGGAAGCTGAGCTCTGGGCCTTATGAGGACTGGGGTGGGTTTAGCAGGAAGGTGAGGCCTGGTGTTTGTGAAGTCTGGTGTGGGCTTGGCAGGAGGTAAGGGCTGGGACTGGTAGGCCCGGGGTGGGCTTGGCGGGAGGTTGAGGTCTATAGTTTTTGAGCCTGGGGTTAATTTGGTGCAAAGGTAAGGCCTGGCATTTGTGAGCGTAGAGCAGGCTTGGCAGGTGAGGCCTGGGACTGGTCAGGCCTGGAGCAGGCTAAGCAGTAGTTGAGGCCTGGGGTTTGTAACGCTTTGCCCCGAGGAGGTCTGAGGTAGGCTGCTGGAAGATGAGGCCTGAAACTGATCAGGCCTGGAGGCGGCTTAAGCAAAAAGGTCAGGGGGGAGGGGGGAGGCTTGAGGTTGGTGGGAACCACCCTGTTAGGGAACTGCAAAGTCAAAATTGACCAGGCCTTCCTGCCTGCAGACAGACTTTGGACTTGACTCGTCTTCATCTCTGGTAGCAACAGGGTCTCAAAGGTCCCACATGCTGTAGTGCTTCTGGGCACAACCACACCGGAAGTGTCCCTTCTCAAGGACTATTACTGACATCTGCCTTGCCCGGAGGAATCCTCATTTACATAACCTCTAAAACTATTGTTGGTGTGCCCCTGCCTTTCCGGGGATTTTTTGGAATGTAGAGAATAAAAGGTGTGGCAGGCACGGGTCGGGAGTCCCTTGCCGCCCACAGTAGCATGGATCAGGCCCAAGCTCGGTTCTCTAAGTCTCATTTCTGCCTAATTATTAATTATTTCACCGTGTGCTGTGAACTCACAGGAGACTAGAACTTTTTAATGCAAAAGTTCTAGTTACATTCCCTTCCTCTGTTTACCACGTGAGGTGGGCTTGGTGGGAAGGTGAGGCCTCAGGTTAATGAAACCCATGTACTCACCCTCATCCTGCCCAGGAAAGAAGGCCGAGTTCAAGGCAGCAGTTTCCTCACCTGCTAAAAAGAGAGACAAAGCAGTGCTCTGTTCCTCTAGAAGTGCTCCTCTGGAAGGCTCTCTCCTTGGCAGAAAAAAACAAAAAAACAAAAAACCAGAGGCTGACTAAAGCGCCTCTGTCAGGGCGCGGAGAATCCACAGAACACGGTGCACAGCAAGTATGGTCATGAGAGGAGGCGGAGCAAGCTTACAGTGGGTGGGGCGTGGCCAGGGCCCTTCAGCTCTTGGCTCCCAGGGCTGGGTCATGGGGGGGCGGAGCCTGCGTTCAGGAAGAGAAGCAGTTTAATCCTGGAGCACCAGGACTGGACACAACCAGAGAGGTTACAGGAAGGGTGGAGCCTGGTGATAAATTTGGAAGGATCAAGGCCAGGACACCTCTGCTATAGGCGTTCTGGAGCCGGGGCACAGCAGAGGGAGGGCCAGGTTCAGAAGGAGGGCCGTAGCCCAGGAGTGCTAAGATTGGCCACAGCTGGGCAGGTTACGGGACGGGGTGGAGATTGTTTGGGGGCGAAGTATGTCCAAGGCCCATCAGCTGTGGGATTCCCGTGGCTTTGTCACGGGATAGGTGGGTCCAGTAAAGGAGAGGTCGGGCCTGAGCTCAGAAGCATTATAATTGGGTACAATGTGGTGGGTTAAGACTCGGGGTCAGAATCTGGTTGGGGAAGGCAGGGCCAAGGCACCTCAGCTGGTCCGGGAGCTTCTTAATGAGAGGGGCGGGGCCTAGATTCCGGAGGAAGGGTGTGAGCGGTGTGCTTCAGAATTGGGTTTCACAGAATGGGTCAGAGGAGGAGCCTAGTCTGGTCATCTCAGGTGAAGGCGACCTGGGGCCAATCACAGTAGTGGCAATCTGGACACCAGAGGTTTTAGCCTTTTTCTCCCACTGTATAGAGGGTATGAAGGAGTCCAGCTCACCCGGGTTATTAACAACAGCTGCAGACTCCACAGCATTGCCTGCTAGAGGTCACAGAATCTTGTATGTGGGAAAACAAACCCAGAAGCCTCAGTGTGCACCCAGAAGTACAATACCGAGAATTTGTGGCCTGACAGCCCACACTCAGGACTGCAGTACCTAGAAAGACTGCGTGCCCCAATCATATAACTACACTACCTCGAATTCTTTGTGGTGATCCCCGCAGACTGCATTACTCAAGATGATCATGTGTGTCCCACCACAAGCAGAAGCCTTAGTTCCACACACACACCATGCATTATGGTACCCATAATCCTGTATGATGCTCCCCCCACCCCATTATTATACTGGGAGCAGAAACCGAATGCCTCAAACTGAACAACCGCAGTACCCAGAAACTTTGGCCCGCTGTAGGCCTCACCATTTCCAGCCCTCACCTTCCCACCAAACCCACCTCACAAGTCCAGGTCTCTCCTTCTGCCAAGCCCACTTCAGCTTCACAAACCTTAGGCCTTACCTTCCCACCAAGCCTTTCCTATGCTTGACTAATCCCAGCCTTTCCTTCTTGCCAAACCCAACCCAGGATTCAGTCTCAGGCCTCGTATTCCTACCAAGCTTGCTCTAGCGCCTCACAAACCCTAGGCCTCAACTTGCTGCCAAGCTTACCTCATCTTCACAAACAGTAGGCCTTATCTTTCAGTCAAGTCACCACTAGATCTTATTAATCCCAGGCCTCAACTTCCCACCACGTTTACTCCATCATCACAAACCCCCAGGCCTCACCTTTCTGCCAAGCCAGCATTAGGACTCAACTTTCCCAGACCTCACCCAAGCCTGCTCCAGGCCTCAACAGTGCCAGGCCTGACCATCCCACCAGGGTCGCCCCAGGCCTCACAAGACTCAGGCCTCTCCTACATGCAAACCCACCACAGTCTCACAAAACCAAGGCCTCCCATTCCAGTCAAACCCGCCACAGACGGGTACCAGTCATATACCTCATATTCTGGACAAACCTACCATAAGCCTCACAGTCTCAGACCTCTCCTGACCAACTAGCCCACCCAAGCCTCACAACCCCAGGCCTCACTTTCTTGCCAAGTCAACACTAGGCCTCACTCTTCCCAGGCCTAACCTTCCTGACAAACTAGCCACAGACCTCTCCAGTCCAGCGCCTCAACTTTTCACCAAGACTTCTATAGGCTACCACATGACCAGGCCTCTCCTTCCCACCAAGCCCCCCCATCTCCCTGCTTGACAAATCTCTGGCCTTACCTTCCCATTAAGCCTGCTGCAGTCCTCGCCCTCCTGCCAAGCATGCCCCAGCCTCACAAGTGCCAGGCCTCACCTTTCCCCAGAGCCCGTCATAGGCCTCACGAGTCCCAGGCCTTTCCTACCTGCCAAACCCACCACAGCCTCACAAACTTGAAGCCTCCCCTTCCAACCAACCTGCCACAGATTACAGTAATCATAGGCTTCATATTCTGGACAAACCTGCTATAAGCCTCACAGTCTCAGACCTCTCCTGCCGAACTAGCCTGCCCTAGCTTCACAAATCCCAGGTGTCACTTTCCTGCAAAGCCAGCACTAGGCCTCACCAGTCCCAGGCCTCACCTTCCTGCCAAGCCCACTCCAGCCTCACAACCCCAGGCCTAACCTTCCCACCAAACTCTCCGCAGACCTCAGCAATCCCAGGCCTCACCTTCCTGCCAAACCCACCTCACAAGTCCAGGTATCTCCTTCCGCCAAGCCCACTTCAGCTTTACAAACCTTAGGCCTGACCTTGCCATAGTCTCAGACTATCCTTCCTGCCAAGTCTGCCTCAGCCCCACACACTCCAGGTTTCATCTTCACGCCAAGTCAGCACTACATCTCACCTTTTCCAGGCCTCACCTTCCTGTCAGTCCTACTAAAGGCCTCAACAGTCCCAGGCCTGACCTTCCTAGCAAGTCCACCAGTGTCACAGTCCCCAGGCCTCAACCCATATATCACCAGTACCAAGCCTCATGTTCTTGATAAGTGCGCCCCATCTTCACAAACACCAGGTCTCACCTTCCTACTGAGCTTCCATACATGTGACCAACCCTAAGCCAGCACCAAGACTCAACAGTCCCAGGACTCTCACACTTGCCAAGACTGTCACAGCCTTACAAACCCGGGGCCTCAACTTGCTGCCAAGCCTGAAACATTCTCACAAACACGGCCTAACCTTCCCACCAAGCCAGCACTAGGCCTCACCAGTACCTTTCCTGCCATGCCTATTCTAGGCTTTACCTTCCTGCCAAACCCACCACAGAACTCACGGCTCCCAGAACTCACCTTCCTTTGAAGCCCAAGATATGCCTCATGAATCACACAGGACACAACCTCCCACCAAGCCCACCCCAGGCCTCACAAGTCCAGGCCTCCCCTTCCTGACAAACCTTTTATAGACTAGTCATAGGCCTCACATTCCAGTCAAGCCCACCCTAAACCTCAGTCTCAGGGCTCTCCTTCCTGACTAGTGCCCACCCCACTAACAAAACCCAGGCCTCACCTTCCTGCAAAACACACCATTGACCATACCAGTCACAGGCTTCCTTCCTGCCAAGTCTCTCCCAGACCTCACCTTGCTGCCAAGCCTACCTTAGCCTTAACAATCTCAGGTGTCAACACCTGCTCTACACACCATTTATGCTGAGCAGCAGGAGTGTGAGATGCAGCAAGTAAGGAGTCTCAGTGTGTGTAGTAGGGCCAGCATGGACAGGAAGTTAAGGCCTGATGTTTATGAGGTCTGGGGTGAGCTTGGCAGGAAGATAAGGCCTGTAGTTTTTGAGGCTGAGAGTGCTTGATGGGAAGGCAAGGCCTGGCATGGTGAGGCCTGGGGCTGGTCAAGCCTGGAGCAGGCTTAGCAGTTAGGTGAGGCCTGGGGTTTGTGAGGGGGTTTGTGAGGGCCTTGCTAGGAAGGTTAGGCCTTGCCCTGAGGAGGCCTGAAGTGGGCTTGGTGTTACGTGAGCCCTCAGGTTAGTGAGGCCTACAAGCTCTCACCCTCAACCTACCCAGGTGAGAAAGGCCGAGTTCAAGGTAAGAGGCTCCTCACCTGCTGAAGAGACAGATGAAGCAGCGATCTGTGGTGTCCCTGCAGAAGGTTCTGTCCTGAGCATAAAACATGGTGCTTCAGTCAGGACGTTGCAAGAGTCCCAAGAAAAGGCTGCGCAGCCAGTGAGGTCATGGGAGGAGGCAGAGCCAGATTACTGTACATTGGGCGTGGCCAGAGGGCCTCAGCTCAAGGCGCCCTGGGTCTGGGTCATGGGAGAGAGGGAGGGGCCTGGGTTCAGGAAAAGAAGTAGCTTAATCCAGGAGCAGCTTAATCCAGGTTGTGCACTACTTTGGGCACAACCATAATAGTCACACGAGGGGTGGAGCCCAGCTATAAAATAAGGAAGGACAGAGCCAGGGCACCTCTGCTATTGGTGTCCTAGTCCTGAGTCACAGCAGGAGGTGGGCCTTGGTTGAGAAGGACTCTAGCCTAGGAGTGCTAAGGTTGGGCACAACAAGGTGGGTTATGGGAAGGGGCGGAGACTATTTTGGGGCAGAAGGGCACCTCAGCTATGGGAGTCCCTTGACTGGGTCGGGGATGGGTTGGCCTGGTTACACCAGTGGCCGGGCCTGGGGTCAGAAGAAGGAGGTACAGGGCCAGCAAGTACCAGGACTGGGCACAACGTGGCGGGTTAGAGCAGGGAGCAGAGACTGGTTAGGGAGGTGGGGCCAGGGCACCTGAGCAGCCGGTGTCCATGGATTGGGTAATAAGAGGTCGAGGGCCTAGGTTATGGAGGAGGAGGAGGGTTGTGGCTGGGTTGGCAACAGGCCAGGTCAGAGGAGGAGTCTGGTCTGGTCTCTCTGGTCAGAGCATGCTAGGGCCAATCGCAGTAATGGCCCATCTGGATGCCAGCGGCAACGTCCAACCAGCCTAGTCTTCTCAGCCCTTTTGTCACATTGGATAGAGGATACGCAGGTCTCCAGATCAACAGGGCAAGTGACCCAAGGAGGTTAAGTGACAACAGCGGCTGACTCCACAGCTTCGCCCACCAGGGATCCCAGCCCGAAAGTCTTGGTAGCCACCCCCAACTACAGTACCCAGAATTCTTGGACAGAGAGCAACCCTAGGACTACAGTACCCAGAATACTTTGTGTACCCCACTCATAGAACCACACTACCCAAGATCCTTGGCTGGACCACCACAGACTACAGTGCCCAGAAGATTATGCATGACCTACAACAAGCAGAAGTTTTAGCCCACCCCTCCCCCATTATGGTACTCATAATCCTCCATTCCATACTCACTCCCAGGATTACAGTACCCAGAAACTGCATGCCTCAACCGCAGAACTACAGAAATACTACAGAACTACCCAGAAACGTCAGCGTGCAACACCCCATCATGGTTCACAGGATCCTCTCTTCGACACCATCTCCCTCAGAACTATTACACCAGGAAGGCTCCATGTGCCTTCCACCACGACAAGGTTCAAGGTACCTGTTGTAGTCAGTGGTTTGCAAGGGAATACATTTAATGCACAATACACATAATTTATAGGACTAGTTTATCATATTCACCCAAAAAGTCAAATGCAAAAGAGTACAACAGGGCTGGGGATTTAGCTCAGTCATTCCAGCATCGGCCTGGCAAGTGCCAAGATTCCGAATTTGATCCTTGGTATCACAATCCTGAGCAAGGTAGTTCATGCCTGTAATCCTAGCACAGAGGAGATAGAGGCAGGATGGCCATGAGTTTGAGGCTAGCCTGGGCAACATAATGAGTTCAGGGCCAGCCTGAACTACAAAGCGAGACCCTGTCTAAAAAAGACTGGAAAAAAAAAAAATTCCAAGAGCACATAAGCTTAAAGAGGAAAAATATACTTGTCTAAAAATGCCTATCTTGGGCTGGGGATTTAACTCAGTGGTACCATCCCTACTTTAGAAGCACAAGGGCCCAAATTTGATCTCCAATACCACAAAAACAAAATAATAATAATAAAAGGAAAACAGAAATGGATACCTTAGGTGGTAGCCAGTTTTTTTTTTTTTTTTTTTTTTTTGAGACAGGGTCTCGCTTTGTGGTTCAGGCTGGCCCTGAGCTCAGCCTCAAACTCACATCACAGCAATCCTCCTGCCTCTGCCTACCGAGTGCTGGGATTACAGGCGTGAGCCACCATGCCTGGCACTGTGGTATGTGGTACTGGTTGCTGCTGGGGTGAGTCTCCATGCCCAGTATGGTATGTGGTTACTGGGGAACGAACCCAGGTCCTTGTGCTTGCAAGACAGGCGCCAGAACCACTGAGCTAATGCCCTGGCCCCAATGGTAGCCAGTTTTTTATTTTTATTTTTATTTTTTAGGTTTTTGGATACAGGGTCTCGCTTTGTGGTTCAGGCTGGCCCTGAGCTCAGCCTCCAACTCACATCACAATCCTCCTGCCTCTGCCTCCCGAGTGCTGGGATTACAGGCGTGAGCCACCACGCCCGGCACTGTGGCATGTGGTACTGGTTGCT
>PVIR01026449.1:0-23947 GCA_004026965.1 Petromus typicus | reverse complement strand
ACTCACAAAAAGGTCAAGACCTTGACCTTACTAAAGGTCAAGAACATAAGCAAATTTCTCAAGAAACAGTGATAACTTGAGGCCTCATTCTCCTGGATAACTAAGTCAATGTCTAGATACACCCCTACTATTCCCAGAAAAGTAGTAATTGCAAATTCCCTGGGCCAAAGGCCCAGGAATCTGGCCCACCTGGAGGAGCCTCCTGATGAGGGGAGAGGACCATATGACTTAATTTCTCATTTGACCCCATTTGTTCAAGATTGCTAAATACCAGTACTGGCTGTAATCCCATTGGTTTGCCTTTTTTTTTTTTAGGTTTTTTGAGACAGGGTCTCGCTTTGTAGTTCAGGCTGGCCCTCAGCACTGTGGTATGTGGTACTGGTTGCTGCTGGGCATGAGTCTCCACTCCCAGTATGGTATGTGGTTAACCAGGGATCGAACCTAGGTCCTTGCGCTTACAAGACAGGTGCCGGAACCACTGAGCCAAATCCCCGGCCCCTGGTTTGTCATTTTTAAAAATTTTATTGGAAGTATCCCGTCTACCCATGGGATAACTGTAAATTTGTCCACCTCCTTGAATCTTATTGAGTCTACTACAAACCCCCCTCACTCCATGGCTTTGTTCCATAAAAGCCCTCTGAAAGTAAGGTGGGTAGGCTACCTACCTTTCAGGGTTCCCTCTTCTTCCTCTATTAGGCAGAAGCTTTCTCTCTCAATAAAATTTTCCTGCTCAAACTTCTGTCGGTCACCCCTAAAATTCATTGTTTGATTTTAGAGAATACAAGCTCTCGTTTTAAGTGGGGATCCAGGCCTTACTCTCCAGTATCATGTAGAAAAACTCTATTGTTAAACACATTACTGAGATAATTTAACTTGGCTAATATCACTTGCAGGTTGCTTGGATTTTGAAGTAGACATTTGACTGTACTACTCTCAAGGGTATCGGGTGGTTTCACTCATACTCTGGGACCCACAAGACAGAGGAAGCTCCTTTTCTGAGAGTGACTGGGCAGTAGGAAGGAAGTGGTGGTTCTTGCCAGTGTGCTATAAGGGATGGCATCTGCAGTGAGGAATCCATAAGTTCGTGGACGGATGCCGAGGTGAACTTTGGGACTTTTGTTTTTTGAGACAGGGTCTCGCTTTGTGGTTCAGGCTGGCCCTGAGCTCAGCCTCCAACTCACATCACAGCAATCCTCCTGCCTCTGCCTCCTGAGTGCTGGGATTACAGGCGTGAGCCACCACGCTCAGCACTGTGGTATGTGGTACTGGTTGCTGCTGGGTGTGGGTCTCCACGTCCAGTATGGTATGTGGTTACCCGGAATTGAACCCGGGCCCTTGCGCAAGACAGGCACTGGAACCACTGAGCTAAATCCCCAGCCCACTCTGGGGCCTCTAAGGCAGGTTTCCTCTGGGTAGGGTGGAAGCCATTGCCAGAGCCTCCTGTACAGTGCTCAATCCTCTGCCACAGACCCCAGGCTTCCATCACAGTCCCTTCCTGAACAGTGGCTGTGTCTACTTTGTGGCCTCCAGTGTCCCAGGGATGCTGGGACCAAGGCATTCTGCTTTAGTCTTCTGTTTCCAAATCTGTCATTCACTGTTCATCGTGGTGATAAACGCCCTAACTACATCAGTGCTCAGCCTCAGGATTGACTGGGGGGTAGTTGATGATGGGGGTGTGGACCATTGTATGATGCTTTTTGTATGCCTTGCCTTTCTCTCATTTGCACCCACTTATCACATGGGTCTTGCAGACTTGTACACATACATACATGTGAATGCAGAGAAACCTACACAGACACACTGAGATAGTTTTATCTAGCTGAGCTTTTTGAAATTAACAGATAGAAGATCATTTCCCCAGTTGAAACAGTTGTGCCTAAGCCCATGAGAGTTGCTAGATTAGCTCTAATAATTTGGATTTATTTTTGTAAAACCTCTATAATATAGCATATGTATTTACATTAGTGTTCTAACAGATTAGCAAAAATGGGCAGTATGAATTGTATAAAGTGAATTAAAGAGGAAGAAAAGGACAAGAATATATTTTGCAATTGTCACATGATTTAAAAACAAGTATGATAGATTTTTATTATAGTTTCTTTTGGGGAAGGTCTCGCTTTGTTCAGGCTGGCCTTGAACTTGCTATGTAGCCTAGGCCAGCCTCAAACTCATAGCAATCCTCCTGCCTCTGCCTCATGTGTGCTGGGCATTACTGTATTTTTAAAATGAGCACTGTTTTCCATATCCATATCTTTATATTTGTCTTTCTTGCCAAATGAAGTGTTATTTTGGCTCAGCTAATCAGGCTTGATAAGTGCAAAAAAGTTCTCCCTTGTTGCTTCTCCCTGGTATAATTATATTTGTATTCTTAAAAACTTCACAATAGGAATACTTGCATTTCAGGTCTTTACTCCTGGCTTTTCAAAGCTGTTGTTCTTTATTTAGTGGACTCAGTAGATACTTTCTACAAGACAGGTCAAGGGAATATTTGTCATGACAGTTTGACCTGAAGGACAAATTTGAGTAGATTTTTTTCCTAAAACCCCAAAAAAACAAATAAATAAAAGAAAAATCAAGTAAGATGTGATATGGAATATATACATAAAATATGAAACTGAATGTGAAGATTTCTTTTAAAAAATCTTAAAAGTGAAGAATATAATAAATATTGTCTTCACTGCACTTGATTTGATACCTTATGTTCTTACATCACAAAAAGTAGAAAACTCACATCAAGAAAAATGAAAGAGCCGGGTGTGGTAACTCACGCCTGTAATCCCAGCACTCAGGAGGCAGAGGCAAGAGGATTGCTATGATGTGAGTTTGAGGATGAGCTCAGGGCCAGCATAAACTACAAAGTGAGACCCTGTCTCAAAAAAAAAAGAAAGAACAAAGATTAGAATGCAGAAAAAAATCAACATTCTTAATATTAGTAAACTCATACGGAAAGATTTTTAAATGACAGAGAGATACTGTTGCCTATGGCAAGAGAAACTTAAAAAAAAAAAAATAAAAAAAGTTGAAGGGGCCGGGGATTTACCTCACTGGTTCCAGTACCTGCCTTCCAAGCACAAAGGTCCAGGTTTCATCCCCAGTAACAACATACAAAAATACCGAGCATGGAGAGTCACCTCACGCCCACTAGCAAGAAGCACCACATACTGCAGTGGTGGACGTGGTGGCTCATGCCTGTAATCCCACCATTTTGGAAGCTGAGGCGCAAGATGACTGCCGAGTTCGAGGCTTGCCTGGGTTACATGGTGAGCTCAGAGCAAGCCTGAACTACAAAGCAAGCTCCTGTCTCAATGAATGAAGGGAAGGGAGAAGGAAACAAAGGAGAGAACCAAAGAAACAAAGGGGAGAAGAAAGCAGTGAAGTTAAATGGCTTCAATTTTCTTTTAAGAACTGTAATATTCAACTCTAATATTAACCTAGAAGTCTCCTGGCTTTTTATCCTTTCAGTTCACTCTTCAGCATCCCGACCAGACCATTCAGTCTTCTCCCACAGTCCTTAGGTCTCCCGATACAGACCCATGCAGGACAGCACGGTGAGCTCCCCTGGATGTTTTCCATATCCGGAGACCTCTTTCAAATCAGACTGTGTGGGCAGCCATTGTAAGCCAATCCTATAAATATATTTGTAGGGTATGCCTTAAATATTTCTATAGTAAGCATTGACTGATATATTACAACTTACACTCTTTAACACGTTTTGGTCCATCTAATCTGTCACACACAGAAACTCACAGCAGTGTGGTTTATTTTCTGGCAGAGGTGTTTTCTCAAGTACCACAAAATTATTATCACAAGCAAGAAAAGTCAAACTGGGCCAGAGATTTAGCTCAGTGGTTCCTGCGCCTGTCTTGCAAGTGCAAGGGCCTGGGTTTGATCCCCGGTAACCATATACCATACTGGGTATGGAGACTCACACCCAGCAGCAGTCGTGCCACATACCACAGTGCCGGGTGTGGTGGCTCACGCCTGTAACCCCAGCACTCGGGAGGCAGAGGCAGGAGGATTGCTGTGATGTGAGTTGGAGGCTGAGCTCAGGGCCAGCCTGAACTACAAAGCGAGACCCTGTCTCAAAAAAAACCTTAAAAAAAAAGTCAAACAGGGAAAATATGTACTTTATACAACATATAATTATGTTAGAATACATGAACAGAGTTTAGTAAGATATATAAAAGAAGGGCTGGGAATTTAGCTGAGTTGTTCCACTACAAAGGAAATATTTGCTAAAGTACACTATGTGTAAAGACATTTTAATTTGCCAAAAATACATGATCACAAACCTCTAGTATATACACATATCCCTACATATAAAATAAAACTGAAACAGATCTTTTTACAAAGAATGAGAAATATATACAATATTTTGGTCACTTGTTTATTAACTTGTACCTTCCAATTAAAAATATGAAAGAAAATAACTGTATCAATAATACCTTAATTAGAGGTGAAAGACACATGCGGAATCTCAGTTTTTGAGACAGGGTCTCACTTGGTAATTCAAGCTACTCTGGAACTCAGCAATCATCCATTCTCTGCCTCTTGAGTGGTGGAATTACAGGTGTTAACCACCAGGCCCAGCAGTGTGATATCTGATTGCTGGTGCACAGGAGTGTGCACGCCCAACATTACTACATGTGGTTACTGGGAATTGAACCAGGGCTGTTGCACTTGCAATATAGGCAGTGGAAACACTGAGCTAAATCCTTAGAACTGAACTCATTTAATTACAACATAATACACATTAAGTTCAAATACATTGGCTTACACAAAATTATGTCACAGTTGCTGTAGGGAAAATTACAGTACAGATTTTTACAACTGATTTACAGAAATACCAGGAAGGACCACATTCTTAAATATTTCTATCCTGGAGTCTGTTTTATAGGAAATTTACATAGAAATGATCCTATGAAAGTATTTGTATATATTTGTGACATGAGTATTTTTCCTAGGGTTTCAAAATAGGCTTACATATGTAAAGATTCTCCCACATGATTCTGTTCTATAGATGATAAAAACTGTTCCCTTAAAGATTTGCACATAAGGAGCCAAGGAGTTAGCTCAGTGGTTTGAGCGCCTGTCTTGCAAGTGCAAGGATCCGGGTTTAATCCCCGCAAAGCACATACCAACTGGGCATGGAGACTCATGCCCAGCAGCATCAGTACCACATACCACAGTGCCGCGTGTGTTGGCTCACGCCTGTAATCCCACCACTCGGGAGGCAGAGGCAGGAAGACTGCTGTGATGTGAGTTTGAGGCTGAGCTTATGGCCAGCCTGAACTACAAAACGAGACCCTGTCTCAAAAAAAACCCTAAAAAAAACAAAGAAGATTTGCACATAATGATTCTATCTAGGTTCCTCCCCAGTGTGAAGACTTGTATTTTAACAAAAGGACTGACTACAAAATCTTTGCCCTTATTTCTTATACAAAGATCGGTTGCCATCATAGTGGGTCCTTTCATGAACCTGACATTAACTGCATTATTCAAAGATTTCCCACCTTACATGTATGAGGCTAATCCACAGTGTGATTCCTTTCATGTACGCGACAATTTCCGAGTATGCTAAATGCTTTCCCACATTGCTCACATTCATAGGGCTTCTCACCAGTATGAGTCCTCTCATGTACATGAAAACTAGTGAGTGTACTGAATGCTTTCCCACACTGCTTACATACATAGGGCTTCTCACCAGTGTGAATTCGTTCATGTATTTTATAGTGATTGTGTCTTCTGAATGCTTTCCCACAATGCTTACATACATAGGGCTTCTCACCAGTGTGAATTCTTTCATGTACTTTGCAGTAACTGTGTCTGCTGAATGCTTTCCCACATTGCTTACATACATAGGGCTTCTCGCCAGTGTGGATTCTTTCATGTACTTTACAGTGACTGTGTCTTCTGAATGCTTTCCTACAGTGCTTACACACATAGGGCTTCTCACCAGTGTGAGTCCTTTCATGAACCTGACGCCCACTGTGTGAGCTAAATGCCTTTCCACACTGCTTACACACATAGGGCTTCTCACCAGTGTGAGTCCTTCCATGAATCAGACAGTACGTGCGTGTGCTGAATGCTTTTCCACATTGCTTACACACGTAGGGCTTCTCACCAGTGTGGATTCTTTCATGTTCTTTAGAGTAATTGTGTCTGCTGAATGCTTTCCCACATTGCTTACATACATAGGGCTTCTCACCAGTGTGAGTCATTTCATGTACTTTACAATGACTGCGATTTATGAATGCTTTTCCACATTGCTTACACACATAGGGCTTCTCACCAGTGTGAATTCTTTCATGAACCTGACAACCACTGTGTGTGCTGAATGCTTTTCCACACTGCTTACATATATAGGGCTTATCACCAGTGTGATTCCTTTCATGAATCTGAATGCCTCTGCGTGTGCTGAATGTTTTCCCACATTGCTTACACATATAGGGCTTATCACCAGTGTGATTCCTTTCATGAATCTGAATGCCTCTGCGTGTGCTGAATGCTTTCCCACATTGCTTACATACATACGGTTTCTCACCAGTGTGAGTCCTTTCATGAATTTGATACTGACTGTGTCTGCTGAAAGCTTTACCACATTGCTCATATCCAAAACTTTCTGCCTGACTGTGAGTCATTTTGTGTCTGCTAAAGGAATTATTCTGAATTAATCCTTTCACATGACCACTAGATACACAGGCCTTCGCTACAGCATGTGTTCTTTCATATACTTGAATAGGTTGTGAAGAAATACAATTGTTCCCATTTTCTTTGTTGACATGCAGGTTCTCCTCAGTGTGATTTCTTTCATGAATCTGAACACCAGCAGGCCTGCTGAAGGCTTTCATACTTTTCTTAGGCACAATGGTTTTCTCTCCATAGTGATTTGTTTCACTAGGATTAGATGTTTTCCCACATTGCTCATACTGATAGGGCTTCTCTCCAGTCTTGGTCAGTCCTTGCTTCTGAAAAGACTGAAAAACACAAGTTTTTCATTTCAATACATTTTTTTCCGTTTATCATCAAATCTAACTTACCCATTAGTGTTCCAGACAGCGTGAGGTAAATGTGCAGACTTACTGACACATGTCTGGTCAGGGGCTTTCTATATGCAAGGCTCTGAGGCTTCAACGCAGCTAGTTTCTCATCCGCACTAGCATCTGGCATAGAAAGAACTATTTTTTCAACTTGACTCCACATGTTATATTGAGAGTTTTTTGCTACTTCTTCATTTCTGAATGTGAAAAAGAAATATATCAATTATTATGAAAAGGTCTATATATCATTAATTTACAGAACAAGTTCAGCCATGTTGTCCAAGAAGAACTTCTGAGAATACACTGTCTGAATAGCCTGCAGGAGGCCTCCAAGACAGCCATTTCCCACAAATGATGGTACTCATCTGGCAATTTTAAATTGATATGTATTTGTAACACATAAAGTCTAGGTTCATCTGAATAGTTGACTTGCTTATATATGATACCACTTTAACAGATTTTCCTCATGTGAATGCATTTTCTCCCACCACTCTTCGTATCTCTCCTTTCTCCAGGCATCTTTCACACCCCCAATAAGGGAGCTTTTTCATTCTCTGATAATTGTTCTGTAATTTTACTCCCTTGTGTATATTTAATGACTCAAGAAAACATGTCACCATACAGTTATCATGTCTGATATTGAACATGAAACACTTTTTATATCAATGTAACAGGTCGTGTCTCTTCTTAAATAGTAACATTACTAACAACTTTTTGGCTTTTCTTTTTCTGAGACAGGTTCGTCTCGTTCTCTGGTTAAGGCTAGGCTTGAGCAGAGTGTCTACCCCACAGCAGTCCTCCTACCTCTGCTTCCCAAGTCCTCGGATTACAGGTGTGAGCCACCATGTGCAGCACTGTGGTATGTCGTCTTGACTGCGGATGGGCGTGAGTCTCCACGCCCAGTATTGTTGTATGTGGTTACTGGGGATCAAATGTGGGCCCTTGCCTTGCAAGACAGATGCCGGAAATACTGAGCTAAATCCTCTGTCCACTACAAACAATTTTTGATACTGAAATATTTTTGTATTCATTGTCAGATCATACAAATCTATATGAATTTTTTGGAGAATTCTTGTGAGATTTTTATGTGGATTCATTAGTAACTACTTTGGTTGTAATATTTCTCCACATGCTCTGACCCTTCAAAATATTTCATTTCATCAATGCAAATTACCTTAGATTGTGGGAGTAATTTTGGTACTTTTCAATTTGTTGGTTGTTCCAGGTCTTTCCTGAATTGTAGACAGTAAGGTAGAAAAAATTACCGCGTTATATAAAATTAAGGAACAGAAATTAGATTTGTGTTATATTAAAAACAGGTCTGTGACACTCTTCAAAATGATTTCCCATTTTATTCAATGACAGTGCGACAATGAGCAAGAACCAATGATTTCTGCCAGCATAAAGGAAAATATAATGTTCTTACCTATAGCACTCATGTGCATATATGTGTCACACATCACATCTTTATACAGCTTCCTTTGGGACGGATTCAGGACAGCCCACTCCTCCTTGGTGAAGTTCACAGCTACATCTTCCCAGGTCACTGCCTCCTACACAATCACAGATAGATCACAAATCACAACTCACATAGATTTGCTGACAAAAGGTAGAGATTCATACTTTCAGATATTTGAACTCATCTTCTAAAAGTTGAAGAGAGGTCAATTCCTTCACACAATAATTCCATGCATTCGTTAACAAGTCGAAGTACATATTCGTATTTTAACACAACAATTCCGATTCTATACGGTATTTACCAAAAGAAAGTAGGAATCATTTTTCATATTCTGGGTCTCAAAATTTTTTTGATCTTCAAAGCAGTAGTCTTTACCATTTATTACTATGAACCTCAAAATTATTACCTACATTTCTAAAAGTTATTTATGTAGAAAGATAAAAGAGAACACAATGCATCTGGATTCACTTCATATCACTGTCTTTGGAGTCCAAGTAGCACCAACCATCATGGTGGTGGAGAAATACCGAGGCCAGATTTAGGCACTGGTACTTCATAATGATGTGACAGACTGAGTTAGGTTCTTGATGAACGTTAGTGGCAGAGACATCACCTAGTATGGCACAGGACCAAGGTTTCACCTGCAATAACAAGGGATATAACTCAGAAGAAGGCTGCTAGCAAGAGCATATCAGCTTTAGACACCAGCAACACGTTGCAGGAGATACTAAGAACACCCATACTTAGAACTCCTTTGACAACAAAGAGCCTAAGTTCTTGCATCACTACTGATATAAAATAATTTGGAAGCCAGCATCATCTTTTCTGAAATGGTTTCTGTTTTCTTTTCCAAACACTCAACTGTATCTCATTTCTTCTCCCCAATGGGAATCAGAGAAGTTTCAACAGACTACACCGTCAAAAACTGAACTCCTACCCCAGAATCACTCAGGGGAGAGGAGCACACCTGTACCCACTACATATCCAAATTCAGCCAGGATTCCTCAATATGGGACTCTTAAAATAGTTCCTAAAATGTAAAGCTATTCAGGGATTTTATAAGCCACTGTAATATGCCCTAAATATAACTAAACTACCTTGTAAAACAAGGAATGCAACGGCATTTCTTGATGTTTCATTAAGGTTTATAGGGAAATGGTTCAACTTTATCCAAGTTGCAACTTTTTGATTAATAAATGAAAATCATGCTTGGTGACACTGCACACTTGTAATAGCAGCACACTGAGTTTGAAGCAGGAAGATCACCGTGAGCTTGATACTAGCCTGGACTATATCAGAAGATGAAGGCCAGCATGAACTACATAGGGAAACTCTGTCTCAAAAGAAAAAAAACAAACCCAAGGGACTTCCCAAGTGGTGCCAAAACTACCCTGGAGAAACATGGGCCTAAGTTTGATCCAGGGAACCATAAAAAAGAAAAAAGTAATAATGGAAAGTATAATATAGAAATAAAGTAAAAGCAAAAGGCACTTTCTTCTTTCAGAGCATACTGGAAAGTAAGAATACCCAAAAATATATTTCTGATTCATGTAGTGCTATCATTGATGTTCAGTGAACATATTTTCCAGGTATTTAATACCAACACAAAAGGTGTTCGGCCTGGCTATAGTGGCGCATACCTGCCAATCTAGCTACTTGGAAGGGTGCAATAGGATAGTAAGTTGTAGATTTAGCTGTTCAACTTAGAAAGATTTGTTAAAAAAAAAACAGTCTAGGCTTAGTGATCAGGTAGTGGAAGTTTGGGCTTCAAGACATCAGTGTTGAGACTTGTACACTGGTATAAGTTACGTGCTCGTGGGCAGTAATGACAGACAGGCTAATACTTTTCCATCTGACTTGTCATGTTTTCAGGGATTATTTCTCTGGAAAGGCATGGATCCACATCACATTGCCAGCAGTACAGTGTAAACTCTGGGGTAGGTAAATAACGAGGGGAAAAGAATGTGAGACAAATCATAAAAAAAAAAAGGAAACAAACCTTGTGTATATAGTGGGTGGTGGGGTTGCAGGGTGGGTGGAGGAATGGGAAAAAACGATTATCAAGTCATGTCACTAACTGGTACAAACTCAATGTGTTGAATGTGACGATGATGTATATTCATAATATACCAATAAAAATTAGAATTTTAAACACTACATCAAATACTCCTTCCTCCCGAAACATCAGTATTTTTATAAATAGCCAAATATGACACTATAGAGTAAAAAGTATGATTAAATTATTTTATCATCAGAAAAAAAAAGAGCTTTAAATACCATTCCCACAAATATCAGCAGAATGCAATGGGAAAGAGGTGTTTTGGAGTTCAGCACATTTTAAAAAGAGGCTAATAAAATCAACTTCCACACAGCCACATGATCTAAGATACACCCAATCTCAGTCTGGCAGCTAAGTCACCAAGTTAAATAAACTGCACTGCCCCGCAAAGAGGAAACAATGAAATCTATATTTAGTTTGCTCCTCCCAGCTACAGAGGAAATAGATGTCAATGTTAAAAATTCCACTTTATCGTGAAGAACTAAGGAAGTAAAATGCTTACTACGAAGACCTCATTTTTTTTTAACATAGAAGGTACTCTCCTTTCTTCCTTAGTTTAAGTCTTTTATATGTGACCTTTAACTTCTCTCTAAAGAATGAAAATACCTGTGTCATGCAGTTATATTAAATTTGCAATATACATATGGATTTCTCTCTCCCTGAAAAACAAATACAATGTAACAAAAAAGAATAACTACACTGGAGTTTGCCATGTGGGGATGAACCTGTAGAAGCAAACCATTAAAACACAGTCCATGGGCCAGATATACAGCTCACTTGAGCCCCAACTACTTTGCAAATTTAAAAGTGCAGCGCCACCCTTGGTATAAAAAAATGAAAGGAAGAAGAAAAGGATTTGTGCCACAAAAGAAAGAAAAGATGTCTGCTTGACAAAAATGCTCGTGATTAACTGCCAGTCATCAAATTAAAGACATGGCAGGCTATAGGTTGATAACTTGGGCTTTGTTTATTGTTTCTAAACAAATATATTGTGATTTTACTGAAAAACCAGAGCAAGAAGTCAAAGAACCCAAGGCAAATGTGCAATCAGAGTCTCACTGGCAGATCAGTTTGAACCAAGACTCAGGTGAAGGATTCAAATAAAATCTATGGCCACTGCAGTTTCCCACATATACCCAGTAGATGCAGATATACCCCTAAAAATGCAGTTTATAATCTCCTTGCATCAAGGAGTTCCAACACTATATGCAGAGCTGAGCAGACACTCATAGGCACGAAAGTCAGGAACATTCATGCCAGACTACCTAGTCCCTCCAGTACTTGTATAAGCTAAATCGCTTTCCCAGGCAATTGCTCATAACTTTATCCTGGGTGTTAGATCATCCACTCAAGGATGAGGCCTCTCCCCGCAAGGTGCAAAGTTCTCCAGATTTTTGGTTTCTCTTAACTAGAATAAAATTTTCTTTTTGTGACATTGTGGAGCCTCTTTTCTTGACAAGGGGATCCTCTAGAAACATAATTGTTTCAGAGACAGAGCAATGAGTGCTTCCAAACAAATGAGAAACAATCAATGGAAAAGAACAAAAATATCAATGTTGGAAAATTAGACAAAACAAACAAATAAAAATGAACATCATTCCTTCGCTGACAGAACATGGTACTACTCAATATTCATGTCATCACAAATGAGAAGTTATTAAACTATCAAAGTCATTACTAAAAATTAATCTAATTCAGTAAAAGGAAATACATGTAGAAGAAAGATAATGTAAAATTTTATTCATAGAAACAAGAAAAAAAGAAGAGATAAGGTGGCAAATAAATACAAAATAGTTTTTCCTTGTGTACAACATCAAAGCCTATGTTGCAGAAGTTAAAGTGAAGATCAGAAATTAATAAAACTGGATGAGCAGTGACCTAGGTGAGAAAGAACAGGGGCACCACTGGATCATCTACCGCCGGCAGGTTTTCTCCAGCCAGAACCAGATGTGAGGTGCGGGGACTCCCCATTCTTTGTGTACCAGTCAGAAGAAGTGGTGCAGAGACAGATGCAAGGTGGCTCCGGAGAGGAAGGAGAGAAGCACCATTGGACAACCTTCTGCTGATGTCATTCCTACCTCTAGGACCAGATCACAGACTCCCCATTCTTTGTGAACCAATCGAACAAGTGGCATGGAAACTGAGGCACAGCAGCTACACTTCCCTGTCACTAGGGTGAGACCAGAGGGCTGTCGAATATCTATTTCCTTCTGGACTAGGATGGACATAACTGTTGCCGGGGGAGAGCATCCAGTAAAACCACATACTTGTCCGTGGATGCAGTCTAGGTATGGTAGCAGGGCTGCAACATCGAGGCTCTCAGGGTGGCCCTCAGCTCAGTCTACCATGTAAAAAAAAATTTAAGAAAATATCACACCAACTGCAAGATTGAGGGAATCCTGTTGACTGCAGCCATCAGTGAGTTGGGCAAATCAGGTCCACTTTATTGCTTACATTTTTGCAGCGTTCAAGCCTGCAGGAATTCTTTGAGCTCAGCTCAGGATTGTACCCAGAACCTACACAAGGGATGATGGTTGTACCTCTGTGACTATTCAACTTGGATCTGCACGCTATTATTGTGCATACCATCTATGGGAGACAAGATACACGCCATGAAGGGTTTTCTGGATCATGTTTTGCATGTCTTAGATTTGTTGTTGCTGGGGTCATTGTTGATACTGTAATTTGATTTGTTTTCTTCATGTGATTTAACTGTCTTTATTCATTTCTTTATTCTGCTATTGCCAAATATGTTTGATTTTGGATTTTTTCTCTTCTCAACTGCTCTTTTTTACAGAAAAACAAAAATGGTCTCCTATTAGCTGCTGCCAGGTACCCCTATTCTCTTTTTCTTTGATTCTCTAAGAAGTACCAAGAAGTTAAAAGGTTTCAGTCTTCCACAATTTCTCTTCTTTCAGTCTTAATCGAGAAGGGTGAAAAGTGTCTAGTGATCCTGTGGTTCTTATTCGGTTCTGTCTTTTATTTATCCCTTTGTCTCTATTGTTCTCTAGAATCTTTAAGGCTCTCAAGATCTATGTGACTCTATACATTCCCTATTTCTAATTTTTCTCTGTCTCTTTCTATCGCTTTACCTCCCCAACTCCTCGTGACCATAGTGTAGTGTTGGAATGTAGAAGGACCAATATGGTACAAATACATTTCTGGTTAGTTCTAAATTGTGGCATATGGTCACAGGTATAACTCATGAGGTAAAAGGTATCAGGATACTCATTGCCAAAGTTTACCCTTTCCTGTGCTGTGTTCGATACTACTGAAGATACTGACTGTTATTATGTTAACAAAGATAATGTTATTATTCTGTTCAAATACCTCCTATGGTGTGCTAGAACTGAGATTACTTAAGGACCACTTCAGATTCAAGCAGGACAACCCAGAAATTAGCCATTTCCTAAGGTTTCAAAATATTAGGAATAAAGAAACTTGCAACAAACACTGCCCAGCAGCAGCTAAGACATCAAAAGAGTAACAGAAGCAAGGACAAAGGAACAAAAATGAGAGAAAGAAAATATAAAAATCCAGATACAAAGATCACCAGAAATCCTCACGAAAGCAAAGACAGCAAACTGAAGCTCAAACACCAAGACTCTCTGAGACAGTAACAAAAGCCAATATACTACAATGTAAATCAGAAACAGTATCTTGGATAAAGGTAGATACTGCCCACAGTCAAAGGTATGAGTAATAATACTGAAGAATTCATAGGCATGACAGAATCTGAGAAAGCAAAAGCAATGGAACATGTTAAACAGCTTCAGAGTTCCAACTCATTAAAACTACAAGGAAAGTTTATGAAGTAGGATGAATGAATGCAAGGCCTGAATTACACACTTTAGAGATAGGATTGCATCCAATGAACAGGAAAGGAATAATTTATGGAAAATGGCAAGGGAGGGCCGGGGATTTAGCTCAGTAGTTCTGGCGCCTGTCTTACAAGCGCAAGGACCCGGGTTCGATCCCCGGTAACCACATACAATACTGGGCACGCCCAGCAGTAACCAGTACCACATACCACAGTGCCGGGTGTGGTGGCTCACACCTGTAATCCCAGCACTCGGGAGGCAGAGGCAGGAGGATTGCTGTGATGTGAGTTGGAGGCTGAGCTCGGGGCAGCCTGAACTACAAAGAGACCCTGTCTCAAAAAACCTAAGAAAAGAAAAATAGCAAAGGGCCATGTGAAATCAAACCAACACCTCCTACATAAGCAAACAATAACATACGACTGATTCGAGTCACCAAAGAAGCAGAATGCAGCTCAACAGACATTTTAAAAAACCTGTTCACAAATAAAATGGCAAAAAAGTTCACAGGAAAAGAATTGGATATACAGATAAGTGAGGCATACAGGACTCCAAACTGCTCTGATATGAAAAAACTTACAATTATTCATATAACTATCAAAGTTCTGAATATCCAACAAAAGAACCAAATACCAAAATCAATTAGAGAAAAGAGAAAAGTCACATACAAAGGCAACTCATCAAGATCACAGCAGACTTTTCAAGCAAGCACTCATCCCAATGACAGCCTGGAGGGAAGTGTTTCAAGGCCTCAAGGAAAACAACCTCTAACTTACATTGATGTATTCTGTAAAACTATTGTTCAAAATCGACAGGGAAAGACAATACTTCTGTCACAAACATCAACTCATAAACTTCACAAATATGAAACCTGTACTCCAAAACATTCTAAAAGGAATCTTGGTAAAACAAACAAACAAACAAATAATAATAACCAAAGAAAAATAGTACAAGTTACAAACCCATGAATGAGCCCCAGCAGAGTGAACCCATAGTCAACACAAGAAACTGAATGGAAAGGTGTAAAAAGCAAAGAGAATAAAAGAGCTAAGAATTGCAAAACATCACTACAATTAGAAAACAGCTCATATCATTCTTAAGATAATGTCAATTGTCTCAATGCACCAATTAAAAGACACAGACATTCCAGGCAGAATGGAATAAGAAACAAGATCCTAAGATGTGCTGCATACCACAAGCACACCTAATTTAGAAAGAAAGCCACAAAATGAAAGTGAAGGATGTAAAACGTTTATCTTTGTGACAAAATAACACAAAAAAGCAGGAGTGGCTCTCTTTATTTCCACAACACATAGATTTCAACCCAAATCTGATTGACAAAAAGAATCCTTGTACAGAGAACAATTTAATAGAAAGAAATGATATTCACAAATATTTATGCTCCAAATTCTAATGTACCCAAATATATAAACAAATATTACTGGATATGTAAAGTCACATAAACACCAATACAATAGTAGTAGGGAATCTCAATAATCCAAAGTCACAAGTACAGATTGGCTGGAAAAAAAATTAATACTGACATACTTGAGCAAAACCAAACTTTTCAACAAATGCGGTTCTTAGATGCCTATACACTATTTCACTCTACAAAGTTATTCATCATACATTCATCTCAGCTGCTCATGATCATTCTTCAAAATGGACAACATGCTATGTCATAGAACATGTTCAAGTGAATGAAAAGGAATTGAAATTATGTCCTGTATGCTGTTGAACCATACGACCTAGAAATGGGAGCTGAATAAGAAAAGAAATTCTAAGATCCCAAGAAAGACATGGAGAGGCCAGGGATTTAGCTCAATGGTTCCTGCGCCTGTCTTACAAGTACAAGGACAGCGGTTTGATTCCCGGTAACCACATACCATACTGGGCATGGAGACTCACACCCAGAAGCAATCAGTACCACATACCAGTGCCGGGCGTGGTGGCGCACGCCTGTAATCCCAGCATTGGGGAGGCAGGGGCAGGATTGCTGTGATGTGAGTTTGAGGCCAAGCTCAGGGCCAGCCTGAACTACAAAGTGAGACCCTGCTCTCCCCCATCCCCCGCCAAAAGAAAGAAATTGTACTATTGGTTGGACACGAGAAATAGAAACTACAGTGTACTTGTGCAGATCATGTGGATGGTGTTAATTAGTGCTATAAACGGACACACATGCTATGCAAAACACTCTCCTGAATACCCACTTCATTTTCTCAAATCTACTTCTAGACCAGCAAGAAATACAATAATCACTGTGTCATTTTACCAGCGATAGAACTACTTAAGCCTGCTCATTTTAACTGTGTAAAGGGAAAAAAGATGTTATACAGGGCTGGGGATGTAGCTCAGTGGTTCCAGCACCTGCTTTGCAACTGCAAGGTCCTAAGTTGCATCCTTGATAACCACATACAATTATGCTGGGTGTAGTGACTCCCAGCCACCAGCAATCAGTACCACATACCACCATGCCAGGGGTGGTGGGTCGGACCTGTAATCCCAGAAAATGGGAGGCAGAGTCAGGAGGATTGCTGAGTTTGAAGCTGAGTTCAAGACCAGCCTCAACTACAAAGCAAGATCCAGTCTCAAGAAAAAAAAATTGTTATGTGAGCCATCGTGGTAAGCTTGTAAACAGTTAACATCAACATATAGTAAGACAAAAGAATATTGAATAAATCATATATATATGATAAAATATATGTACATGATTTTAATGTGTGTCTTCTGTTCAAAGTACGCAGCCCTATGTTTCTTCATTTAAACTTTGTATTTTATCCACTTGTCCTGGTGATGTAAGCCAAATGCTATTTCAGATGTATAGCGACCCTGTACAACGCATGCGCATGTGCTCACACATGCGCGCGCGTGTACACACACACACACACACACACACACACACACACACACACACACACACACACACTGAGAAACAAATTAGTATTCCCTTTTCAAAATAGTATGATACGCCTCCGATTCAGTTTCTCAGGAGAACCTGGTCCACAGAATACTGATAACAGGAAATATTTAGGGGATGACCACACACCTGAGTTCTGTAACCATAACTCAGGATCTGAGGCAGGAGCTCCCTTGAATTCCAGGTCAGCGGGGATTACACAGTGAGTTCAAGGCCAGCCAGAACCTCATAGTGAGTAACTGCCTTAAAATAAAACAAAAACAAAAACTACAGACATACATACAAAACCAAAATGACACAGTCTGATGAATTTCATGCCCTACAAAGGACTGTATGTAGAGTTGGAATGATCAGTCTACTAGTTCTACATACGTCTGAAAGGAAAATAGCGGGATCAAAGTAAATCCAAAATAAAACTGACTGAAAATGCACAAAATATCCCCAATCCTTTAGACATCTTTGCTAAGATTTGGATCCTTTCAAACTGCTCCATGCATGAAGGTTGGTCTCTATTGCACGATATTTATGGAACAAAAGCCAAACTCATTATTAACCACTATCTCATGTGGTTATTGAACACAGTCCATTGTAAATCACTGTGTGTTCACCCATAGTTTCTTGTTTCTGACAGGAACAACTATCACAGGAGCAGCTTACCACAATAAGAAAATTGTTATGGCAGGAGAAGTTTACTTCTGTAGTTATTCACTACAGCTAATCCCCCTCAGGCAGGAGTATTGTAACCTGTACTTGTAATGTGAAAAAAGAGTAAAATTCAAAACTACCTTAAATAACCTCTTTGTGAGCATGAGATTTACCTCAGTGGTACCACAGTCTACCTCATAAGCTCAAGGTTCCCAGTTACCACAATGCCAGGCATAATGACTCTTGCCCATCAGCAATCAGTACCATACACCACACTGCTAGCTGTCGTGGCTCATGCCTGTAATTCTAGCACTCGGGAGACAGAGGCAGGAGGATTGCTGTGAGTTTGAGGCTTGCCTGGGCTCCATAGTGAGTTCAGGAAAGAGCAGAGGTACACCCTGAAAATACTGCAAATTCATCGAGTCTTGCTTGTTTGTCCAGGATACACTTGGTGATTTAATATTCCTACTCAAGTTTCTTGTGAGGAGGGCATTAGGTGCGTCTCACTGATGCTTTACACAACACTGAAATCTAGGTCAATCCTACTGATTTAAGAAGCCCAAACGCAATTTAGAAACACAATATATGCTTGCTATCCCAATAGGCAAACGAGTGAAAAAAGTATCAAAAATTCCACAACCTATGCAACCTAGACATATTCTCAAAATTTAAAAACCCTTGAAAATAAACTTTGGGGGGATGTACTGAAAGACAAATTTCCTGAGTTCAATTCCTGTAGTAGTAACATTTAAAAGCATGTTGCAATGTTTTGTATCTAAGAGAACTACCTTCCAATTTTAATTGGAGAGTTGATGCTCATCCTGTTATTCAACCTACTTAGAGAATCGGTTTCTAATTTCCAAATTTGCCTCAAAAATGATGAGGCGAGTGGAGAAGAACTTTGAGAAATCAGAATTGTGCATTCCTAAATTCCCCTTTATGGATGTGACCAATAACACACCCACAAAATGATCCAGCAGACAATCCTTCCTTTTGATCATAACAAGAAACTCTCATGTCAAGAGAAGTTTACGACTGTAGCTGGTAATTTCTGCCACTCTTCAAAATCCCTTCACTTTAAAAATTACCGCTTGAAGGGCCGGGGAGTTAGCTCAGTGGTTCCGGCGCCTGTTTTACAAGCGCAAGGACCAGGGTTCGATCTCCGATAACCACATACCATACTGGGCGTGGAGACTCGCGCCCAGCAGCAATCAGGACCACATACCACAGTGCTGGGCGTGGTGGCTCACGCCTGTAATCTCAGCACTCGGGAGGCAGAGGCAGGAGGATTGCTGTGATGTGAGTTTGAGGCTAAAACTCAGGGCCAGCCTGAACCACAAAGCCACACCCTGTCTGAAAAAAACTAAAAAAAAAATTACCGCTTGAAGATCTTAACTCTAATTGTTTTATACAAAATCCATCAGAGTTAGGATTTCAATTCCTAAAATAATGTGTACAAACACTCCACAGATTACAAAGCAATTATCTCCGAGATGATCCCACGTTCTTTGGAATCCTGTAAGTAGCACATGTACATATTCTTATACATCTCAATGAAATGTTTATTTCAGTGCGGTTTTACAGGCTGCCCCTTCATGAAGTCGTTCTTATTGGGAACATTTTCCTCTCCCTTAAAGAGGCATTAGCGTCCCCTCCACCTTCCTCAGCTTTCTAAACTCTATGGAAAGCTTCGCATTAATAGTATAAGTGGAAAGCACAATTAATCTAGTTAGCTTATACACAAGGTATCTGGCTAGAGTGTGGCCTGAGACACTATCCCGGTAATCAGCCATTTTGATAACAATTGAAATGAGAAAACAAAATTACTGGGAACTTCTGACAAGAGTGAATATTGGCAAAACAAGGAATTTGGCCCACTCTCTACTAAAAGGAGTCTCAGCCACTCCCTTCTAAATTGGGGAGTTTCCCAGAAGTGAAAATTCTACATAACCAGTTTTCCTCGAACACCCATTTCCTTTAAAGATCGCATGCTTTAGCGAGCTGGGCTCAATTCAGGGTCATCTGTGACACGTAACCACTACACACCGAGAAACTTTCGCGTTCTGCTTATCTGTATGGACTTCTGTGTTAAGTCACTTACAACACAAACTCCCTGGCGTGAGCTTGGTATTGTTCCCATTAAAGTTTCTCCTAATATTCTCCTTTGTGTAAAGACCTCACTTCTCCACGTGGCCAGAACACGAACACTGATCACACAGTATCACGACTCTAGGTAGAAGGCTAAGTCAATACATATTATCCAATAGGGAATCCAAAATTTGCCCCGAGAGCGCCTGTTCCCAGAGGGTTCCTCATACAGCCCAATGCGCAGCAGTCCAGGAAACAACTCGTTCTCGCTACGCAATGTCACAGTCAGGAAACTTGACTGGAGAACCACAACTCTCCCTGCCTTAGCTAAGCGAAAAGAACAGAAAAACGGTTCGGAACTACAGAGGTGAATCGCCGCATCTTCTGGAGCTAAGCAGAGGCTGTTCACCGCCATTAACTCATTCCAGCCACTCGCTTCCAAAATTCGCCCCATTTCCTCCCGTGCCCAGCACACATCCCACAACGTCACCATTGTGTGGCTCCAGGGTCTCCCCAGTTTCTCTGACTGCAGCTCTCAGCCGGTAGCAGTCATGGAAAAAGGAACTCTACTCAGGAGAACACTCTCAGCAGAGCACGCGGAACCTGTACTTCTGTGCCAAGACACAGGAAGTCCCGCCTCCATCCGGCCGTCTCATTGGGTAATTCGGACGACAGCCTTCATCGCTGATTGGCTCCTGTTCTGTCGAGGGGGGGCTGAGCTAAACTGACGAGGAAAACAAAGTTCCTCCTGCTTGGGTGAAGAAATGATATGAAAAAAAATTTTTGTTTGTTTGTTTGTTTGTTTAGGTTCTTTGAGACAGGGTCTTGCTTGGTAGTTCAGGCAGGCCCTGGACTCAGCCTCAAACTCGTATTACAGCAATCCTCCTGCCTCTGCCTCCCGAGTGCTGGGATTACAGGCGCGAGCCACCACGCCCAGCACTGTGGTATGTGGCACGGACTGCTGGGTGTGAGTCTCCACACCCAGTATGGTATGTGGTTACCGGGGATGGAACCCTGGTTCTTGCGCTTGCAAGACAGGCGCCAGAACCACTGAGCTAACTCCCCGGCCCGATGCACACTTTTCTAGGTGGATCAGAGTGTTCAATGACCTCTAGTATTGCCTCCCACTTGAAAGCCCCTCTGATATGGTGCTGCACTGGGGCCTCTTTGCTGAGCATGTGCCACACTCTGTCACTGTGGGCCTCAGGAGAAATCCGGACAGTGAGAGCTACCAGTATCTCAGTTTTAACACTAAAAAATATTCAGAATAATACATGAAGAAAAGTGTCAAGAGATGATGCAGCATTAGCATACCTTTGCCTTATGAAATGAAACAATTTTCCAATCCTGTCACACTTGATACAGCACTTGATACATTTATTCTGCATAATTCCCTCTGCTAAGACCTTGGAATGCTTTCAGGGGTGATGAGATGCATGAGAGATGTTCATGATATTTTAATATTTCAGTCCAGAAGCAGACGAACATAGATAGCGGCAGCTCCTAAAATGGGTCATGATAAAGGTATGAAGAGATTGCGTACAAGGTAATATTAAGGGGGGAATGATTTTCTATGAGAAATACATGGAAGCAGAGAGAGAGCCTGACCTCAGATGAGAATAGAAGCAAGGCTCATGGGCCTGAAAAGAGCAAACAGAACAGGAAGAGAGTAGAATTTCAGGCTGATGCTTCAAGAGAGTATACTGAGACACATATTTGATGGTTACAGGGCTCTTTAATGCTATTCCCCAGCAGCAGCAAGTGATCCAGAACATCCTTCTAGGAGGAAAAATGAATAAATTTCTAAATGAAATGTATAATTTTCACCAAAGAAGATTTTTATTTTCTCTTTCATCTACAGATTTACAACCAGTACTCAACCAGGAGAAGCCTTGAGGAACACTCCAAAACCACATATTTCAGAGTGGTTAATTCTTTTTCACAGTGATCCAGGCTAGGTTTGGTGGTGCATTACTTCATTCTCTGTCTCCCACATGGAGGTCAGTAGGTGTGCACCTGGGTCATTGATCCTTTATCCAAGCAGTGATATCTTGCTAAATCCCCTAACTGAGAATACTCAACTTCAACCTAGTAATGTGGGACCTGTCCATCATCCACCATGCAAGGAGACAGAAAAATAAAAATTTCCCAAGACCTGAGCAAATTAAATAGACCTAATTTGATTTATTTATTTATTTATTTTTTGAAACAGGATCCCCGTTTACAGGTCACGCTTGCCCTGAGCTCACTATATAGCTCACATGAGCCTCAAACTCACAGCCATCCTCCTGCCTCTGCCTCCTGAGTGCTGAGTTTATGAGCATGAGCCACCATGCCCAGGATTATGCTATGTGGTACTGACTGCTGGTGGGTGTGAGTCACCACTCCTGGCATGTGGTAGGAGATGAATGTGGTAACCAGAGATGAAACATAAGACCTTGCACTTGCAAGCTGGGTGTGGGAACCCCTGAGCTAAATCCCCAGCACCCAGTTGCCTAACTTTTATTTTGGCTCAAAAATGTTTAGGTGAGCTGATAAATAGTCATAGAAGAAATGTTTATGCATTAATTTACTCTCCTTTCTTTAAGCCTATGACCTATGATCCAATCTCAAATCAAGCCAGCAGATAATGCTTCACTTATTATTACAGAAAGACAATTCTAAAGTGCACAGAGTTCACTGATGTAGTTACTGATTTTTTTACCATGCTGCCAAATCTCTTACTGTCCATTTTCCTTCTCACCCCTCTTTGCTATTTTCTATTGAAAATTTTTGTTGCTGCTCATTCATATATCTGGAGACGTTCACTATGGATATTTAGCACTACTTCAACACAAAGTTTTAAAGACTGTTCACCTCTATTATTGTCGTAATTTTGTTGTTCTAGTTGTTTTCTTTTTTGGTTTTTGTTTTTGTTTTTTTAAGGTTTTTCGAGACAGGTCTCGCTTTGTGGTTCAGGCTGGCCCTGAGCTCAGCCTCCAACTCACATCACAGCAATCCTCCTGCCTCTACCTCCCAGTGATGGGATTAAAGGCGTGAGCCACCACGCCTGGCACTGAGGTATGTGGTACTGGTTGCTGCTGGGTGTGAGTCTTCACACCCAGTATGGTATGTGGTTTCCGGGGAACGGAACCGGGTCCTTGCACTTGCAAGACAGTCGCTGGAACCACGGAGCTAACTCCCCAGCCCTTTTTGTTTTGTCTTGTTTTGTTTTGTTTTTTTTAAGGTTTTTCGAGACAGGGTCTCACTTTGTGGTTCAGGTGGGTCCTGAGCTCAGCCTCCAACTCACATCACATGTTTTCTTTTTTTGGAAGGGGCTAGATTACTCCAGGTAATTTAGATTGACTTTGAACTTGCTATGTATCCAATGCTTGCCTTGAACTCATGGTGATCTTGTTGCTTCTGCCTCCCAAATGTGGGACTTCTGGCATTATATATATGAGCCACTATACTCAGCCCATTGTTCCAATATATAAAACAATGTTTGTAAGCAGTCCACAGAATACAGGTACGGTTCATGAGAAATCTGGGAAATTTCTGGGTACTTTCTGTTCCCAATCACACCTGTATCTCAAATTTCTGTTCCTCTACATCTCTCAGCTCAATGCATATGTCAGTGTCGATTTACCAGGCGGCCCCTGCAGGAATTTGCCCTCAGCAGGAGCTTTCCCTTCCCTGCCTGACATATTAACTCCCCCCCCCCATGTTTTCAACATTCAAAGCTTTATGGAAAGGTTCATGTTAGTAGTTCAAATATAAAGAATAGTTTATTTAGCTTATACATAAGCTATCTCACTTGAGATGGGTAGAGATAGTGTTGGGAGATTTACCTTTTGCATAAGAAGTGCAATGAGAATAGACAGTTTCTTGGAAGTTCAGAGAAGGTTTGAACACTCTTCCCAAGAAATGCTGTCCCCTCTC
>PVIR01026448.1:0-23910 GCA_004026965.1 Petromus typicus | reverse complement strand
AAAACAAACAAAACAACTACAACAAAAAAATACAAACGGGAACCGATGCCTGATTTTTGTTTCAGAAAATATGGTCAGCTCGGTTATACTTACCTTGTCTTTCTTTCCTAGATTTCTCTCATGTATATCAGTTCTTTTCATCAATGTGTGTACTTTTCAAAGCAGTTAAACTTTGATTAGTGTAAATTGCTTGGATCACTTATTACAAATGACATGTGTTTGAGAATATAAATAACCATTCTTAAAATTAGTCATTACATCTACTGTTAATGCTTAGAATAGACAAAGAAGTCAGCTATGTGTATCTACTATAAGGTTCTAGAAATAGAGGGCAGAAGAATTCAAGGAGTGTGTGCGTATATGTGCATGTGTATGCATGTGCACGCGAGTGTGTGTGTGTTTGTCTGCTGGGATACTCAATAGCAAAAGCAGGGAGAAGATAGACATTTCAAATATCCTTTTTTCTCCAAGTTTTAAGTATCATCAGCATGTGGGGATCAGGAACCAGCAGGTTGGGATTTAGGTGAAAACTCATGCAAATGATGTGACGCTTGTCTGAATATCCATCTCTAGCCCAAACCACTCTTCTGAAAAACAAACCAGAATTTGAAGGTGACTGTTCTATCTCAATCTGGCACCCTAAACTCATTTATCTTCCCTTCAAAATCTTTTCCTTTGCTAAATTCACTGTTTCTATTACCGGAAGCACTATTTTAATTTTCCTCCATAACTAGTAACTTTAGCAATACTAGTTGTTGTGGTTATATTGGGAATTGAACCCAAGGCCTTTATACTGAGCTACATTCCCAGCCATTTAAATTTTCTTTTTGAGACAAAGTCTTGCTAATTCACTAAATTGCCTAGGCTGGACTTAAATTTGCAACTCTCCTGCCTCAGTTTCTCAGAATACTGGGATTAAAGTTGTGTTCCCTGATTGTTAGCAGTAATTTTGATTTCTCCATTGCCCTGTTGAACACTAATTGCCCAGTCATGGTGATAGTCATCCATAATCTGTACCACAATGTGCAACTCATTTTCATATTACTATCATCAGTATAATTTAGGCTTTCATGATATTTCATTTCAAATACTGCAATAACTTCACAGCTGATTTATTCTCTTAATGTAGAAGTCAACTTTATTGACTATGGTAACCATAATCAGTAGCTTATTACCTTAGTTGTATGAGTGTATTTTACATTGATGGAAGTGAGGAAGAAATGACATTTCAGTCACAAGGAAGTCATCAGCTTGCCAAACCTCCTAGAATAAATAGAACAAATATCAAGAATTCATGGAGGCTTAAAGAAATATTCACCCATAATTAGATTTGTATAAAACTCTGAAGCACTTTCACTGTGTATTTTGTCTCCAATTTGGATGTTAAAGCAGACCTGACACCTGAAATTTTCCCACGACCACAAGATAAGATTTGGTCTTGCTTGATTCTTTTCTTGTGCAGTTATATCGGCTGAATGCTTTACTCTTGCATTTTCTTTCTTTTAGCCTTGTCTAGTCGATCTTACAGATGTTGAAGATTCAAGGATTCCCGTAGGTTTGAGTGTTTCCATCCTCATTTCCGGCCTTGGCTTCTTCCCACAGTCATCTTTCCATCACTCACATAGGCTTGGCCATATGGCAGCTTTGCTGATGGGCTCTGCAGTCATCTCTCACAAATCCAGGCCAAGAACGGATATTCACTCTATCCATAGAGTATATTTCCATCTTGCCAAAACTGTAAATGTGCCTGGATTATGGTAATTTCCAGGTATGTACACTAGGAGGCACTTTCCAGAAACATTAATCAATTTCTTAATGATTTTATGACACTAAGGTAGAGCTCAGGTGGCTTGTAGCAGGAAAGCTGGGGTAGTGGTTTAGGAACAAGGCATGAGATCCACTGGACATTTCTGAAACTTGTTCAAGTGAAAAGAATGTTTAGGAGAATATAAATGTCCTAACTGTCAAGGGAAGACTGTTCCCTAGTGAAGGTGATGGCGTGGCTCAGCAATGATTCCAGCCCAGCTACCCTACTGCTGCCATCCTTGCTGTGGTTTTGCTGGCTGGATCTAGGGACATCTATAGTAGGCTTGCCCAGTATCCCAGGCATGTACAACACTTCCACTTAACTCAAACCACATGCAGAAAGATCATGTCATACTTGGCCCACAACCAATTGAGAAAGGCATCAGAGGGTGTCCAAGCCTCAACTTGTTTGAACAAATGTTCAAAAAATATTTTTAAGGGCTATTCCAGAGGAAAAAAAATTCAAAGTCTTAAAACAGATGTTTGTCTCTAAGATTGTGTTGCCTTGCAGCCATTACTGCTGAATGCCTTAACGGGGACCAAATCACTTTAAAGTTTGAACTATGGTGTATATTTAGTTTTCTTAGTTTTTTTTATTGTAGTCCATGGAAAGGATGGGTCAGAGAGCCAACCAGAATACTGAGAGTTGACATAGTGCTGTGCTTCAGAGTTAGGCAGGCAAAGGCTTAGATCTGTTAGTAGAAGGGTGAGTTAACCACTCATAGCCTGTTTATAAATCTGGGATTACAATATGGCTTAAAAAGTTTAAATATATTACACATAACGTGTTTGCACAGTGTATATCATGTATTAAAAGCTCAGTTCATTAGTTTTCTATGTGACTTAGTTAAATGCACTTTATATAACTGGGTTTCATTACCTACTCTTGAAAATAAAGCCATAGAGCACTTATATGCCACCAGCAGATCTGTAGTAGATCATGAACTGCACAAGACATGGTATGAGCAAACTGGTGCACAGGGATCATGACACTCACCTCTAAAAGCATTAAGTTTGTCAGCCCTGATCCAGTGATATGCTATATCCACCTTTTCAATAATCACTGCTAAACAACAATCTCTTAGGTTTACTGTCAAAAAGGAATCATGGTCTTACTTTCAATATATCCACCAGCTTGGTATTTAGCATTTTCTGTTTATATTTACTGATTGATAATAGCTTAAAAATTTTGTTCTGCTGGAAATCAAAAATAAAACCTCACATAGGCTAGGTAAGTACTCTATCACTAGGTTATATATCTATGACTAACTCATAATAACTGTAATGAAATCCAGCCAGCCAGCTAGCCAACCACCCAGCCAACTGTCCAAAAAAAAAATATTTATTGAGCATCTACAACATGCCAAACATTATTCTGGGCACTGGAGATACATCCCTGAACCCAAAAAAGTCCCTTTTATCATTAAGTTTAGAGGATAAGTACCTCGTTTAATTGAATACAGTTCACCAGGAAATTTTATTGAACAAAGATCAGGTTAGATTTTCAAATAGATACTAAGTATTTTTCAACTGGACATGTTTTTCAGAGAATTGTTTGGGTAAAGAGAGAGAAGACACTAGTACTCTTGCTTACAACCTGAAAAAGTATTCAGAAAGTGGTTTGGGAAAGAGCCTTAATAACATTGTGATTGGGTTTTGATTTTTCAGATTAAACTGGTTTATATAAATTGTACACTTAATATGCTTTAGAGCTCAATATCACATGTATTAGTTTTAAAGTATGATTGTAAAATAATGTGAGTTTTTCTTGTATGGTTCATAAACTGGCTCAGAAGGCAGTTCTAAATCAGCACTTCAAAAATGTTCTGAGCAATGGAAGCATCAGCAGAACAAGTATGTATCTACCCGGGATGACACTATCTGTTTGAGAGTATATGTTCTGGAATACTATTAAAATAAATGCATTCCATTTGTTTGAAAATCAGTCAAAAGAAAATAAACATAGAATCTGTGCATTGCAGTGCAAGCCTGTAATTATAGCACTTGAGACAATGAGGCAAGAAGTTAGTGACTTTGCCTTTGAGAAAAGTCAAACTTTGTCTCCACTAAGAGAACATAAAACAAGAATGAAGAGACCTACAATTAAAAAGCTGCTTATACACTGAATATTTTATATATCTAATCTTTACCCTTATAACTGTACAGCTCAAGTAGTTTTAAATTTAGTGTTAAAAAGTAATAAATCAAATTTTTCTTTGCACTTAGATCCCTTCAATGAGTTCCTACATAGTTTTCTGAATAAGACTTTAAATTAAAGTGTAGTTATTTGGCTGTTACCTATGTTATATTAATTTTTCACATGAAAGTCAATCTTCTGGCCTGCACAAATGCTGCCTTCAGATTTGATGCCAGTGTATGATCACGTTTCTTGCATTTTAACTGACACTTATGTTACAGGCAGAATGTTAAATCAGGAATTGTAAACAATTCCTAGGCAATGTGTATAATATTTGTAAGTCATTCCTAGAAATTGTTCACAATGCCTGTAACATATATGCTACTAGCAAGATGCCTCACGTATATAGGAAATCTTCAAGCTGCTGACTGGTTATTGTCATGATGTCTCCGGATTGAAACATTTGCTTTTAGCAATTGTACTATTTATGTTTATATGTTTAGATATTATTCATAATCCTATGATTAGTAATGTTACTCAATTTTCATAGTACTCAAGGATTACTTGATTTTGTTCATTCTTTGGTGATCCAACATGGTGGACATACTCATTTTAAAAAGGGTCTATGGGTGAGAATAAAGGGAATCCTCATGTCAGCTTCTCTAAGGCTGTTCTAGACATCTCTGCCCAGTATTAGTAGACTCTGGTTAACTGCAACTCATTCTCAGTACCCTTTGATCTCTCTCTACAGACAAGTAGCATCTTTCCCCTTTACATCCCTGTCTGTATATCAGCTATCCTCCCCTGCACATCATATATTCCTGCCTGAGTACCAGCCATCACCAGATGCTTCTAGCCAGATGCTTCCCCATGCCTTAAAGTCACTATATGACTTCAGGGCATACCTTCCTACCCTCCCACACTTCTAGTCAATAAAATACTGGATTCTGGGACAAGGATTTAGCTCAGTAGTCCTGACACCTGCCTGCAAGCACAAGGTCCCTAGTTCCCAGGTAAACACATACAATAATGCAGAGTGTGGTAACTCGTGCCCATCAGCAATCAGGAGCACATACCACAGTCCTGGCCATGGTCACTCATGCCTGTAATTCCAGCACTTGGAAGGCAGAGGCAGGAGGATTGCTGTGAGTTTTAGGGTTACCTGGGCTACATAGTGAGCTCAGGGCCAGCCTGAAGTACAAAACGAGACCTTGTCTCAAAAAGAAAATGCTCTGGTGATCCTTGTCTTTGCTGCCCATAGCAGCACCGATCAGCCCAAGACCCAGTTTTAAGTCTTGTTTCTGTCTTTAGTTTTATTCAACTTTGTGTTGTACCCTCATAGGAGACCAGGACCCACTGTAGAGGTCTGCTAACATCTTTCCCATTCTCTATATAAGGCTTCACTCACAAGGTTTAATAAAAGCTTCCTTGCCTTTTCCCCTAGCTCACTTGACTCTATCCAAGTAATTTTTTATACTCTGACTCCCTACACTGTCCTAGGCCTCTCAAGAGAGATTTACTAACCTTTACCCAACTTACTGTGTCTAATCATGCACTTGCCTTTGCTTGCTTATTTCTTCCTAGTATGACTGGGCATGCATATGGTATAATTAATTAATCTATATATTTTATTCATGTCTGTATCTACTTTTGTTTATGATTTTGAAATAATCTACATGTTCTCTTATGTCAATATTGACTGTTATGTGTTGTATCTATGGAACCACCCTAAACCAAGTTGGAGATTGAAAAAACAAAGTGATATTAGTCTGGCTTTTTAGTAGTAAGATTGGAATTCCTTATCCTTTGAAATTAGAATATTTCTAATTGATACAACCAACTACAGTAATTTGATAATTTCTGATTGGCTGGAACTGAATCATTCTAGTGAGCCCAGTAGTATGAAGCTAGGGAATAGACTGGCATGGTGTCATAAGGGACCAAGAGGGAAACCTCTGAGAGGCTGAACAGGCTCTTCAAAAAACTGACCTAAGAATTCAGTGTAGATGCCCAAGAATTGGCTGACAAAATAAGATGCTGCTGAGCAATGTTTGACAGTCCGTAGAAGTCGGCCCTTTAATCCGTGCTGATGATAAGCCTCACCCCACTTTCCATACTCACTGTGTTCAGACATGATGCTTCTCTCAGGGTAATAAGATTGGTCTTCTCACTCTGTAGCTCTTCTTCTTGAATTAGGTTACACTGGCCTTTAAATATCTTAAGCTTTTCTAGTTCATTTCTCTCTAGTACTGGACTGTGCTGATTTAATTATGTATGAAATTTTTTTCACTGATGTTTTGTCCTTGTGGTGACCATATTTTCCAAACCAAAAATTGGGCCACTTCACCTGAAAATTTAAGTAGGCTATTTGAAATTATCAGTGTTCTTCAAATGCGTGCTTATTTCTCCTTTGTGTCTCTTGCATATTAAATATTCAATACTGACTATGATTGATAATATGAAAAATCTTGAGGATACAAAGTGGCATCTACACATAACAAGTGAAGGTCACCAGTATTTAGAGTGTCAGTACAAAGAGGCATTGTCCAAACTCCTTGTCACTGTGCCTAAAGAATGACATATTCATTTTGAGAAGAATAAAAAAATACAGGAAAGGAAAAAAGTCAACAAAAAGTACTAGCAGTTAGATATACTATATAAGGATCTCGTGTAAAATGTTGTGACAACTATTAACCTGACTGGCTTGAAATCCACCCAAGAGTTGAGTAAAGCACACTTCTGAGTATGTCTGGGTAGATCATAGAGGCCTGACCTTGGTTGCTATAATTGGTCTTTGATACCTTACTCTCTGTTGCTCTTCTGTGCACTGTTTCCTGGCTGCCAGGAACTAAGCAACTTTGCTCCATCATAGCTCTTAACCATGATGTTTTTGCCTTGGACCTACCCAACCAGGACTGAACATTCTAAATCCATGAATCACAATAAAGTTCTCTTCCTTCAAACTGTGGCTGGGTATTTTATACCTGTGCTAGGTATTTTATACCAGCAACAGGAAAGCTGACCAACACAGAACCAATATTGTGGAAGAAAAATTAAAAGATAGTTTGCTATTTAGAACTACAGACATGAAAGAGGATTTTCATTGGAGTCCATAAAACTGTAGCTAGGTAGTCTTATATTTATTTACCAAAAGCTTTTATTGGACAAGGCATATTTTTGCATAATGAAGTTTTAAATAAATTTATGAAAATAAAAGAAGTGATGAACAAATGGAGCCTATAACGTTGAGAGATGGTACAGGCTGAGAAAGACATAGGTCAAGGAAGAGTATAGGTTCATTAAGGATGAAGATCCATAGGGATGTTATACTTTATTATTCTGTAGCTGAACAATGAATAGCTAAACTAGTCAAAAGATAACTATTTTATCCTTGAAAAGAATGATGAAGTCATTCTATTTAAAGTCATCCACACATAGGGGCCGGGGATTTAGCTCAGTGGTTCCGGTGCCTGTCTTGCAAGCGCAAGGGCCTGGGTTCGATTCCCCGGTAACCACATACAATACTGGGTGTGGAGGCTCACGCCCAGCAGCAATCAGTACCACATACCACACTGCTGGGCATGGTGGCTCACACCTGTAATCCCAGCACTCGGGAGGCAGAGGCAAAGTGAGACCCTGTCTCAAAAAAAAAAAAAAAAAAAAAAAAAGTCATCCACACAATGAGAAAGACTGCTAACAGTGAAAAAAGATATCAAAGGAGGAGATTTACTTAAGAAGAACAGTCTGACGAAGTACAAGCAGCAAATAAGCATATGAAGAAATGTTTTACATCACTGGTCATTTGACAGATGCAAATGAAAACAACTCTGAGATTTTGCCTCATCCCAGAAAGAGCAGCTGCTAAGAAGAATCAACAAACAACAAATGCTGGTGAGGCTGTGGGGAGAAAGGAACCCTTCTCTGCTGCTTGTGGTAATGTAGACTGGTACAACTACTGTGAAAATCAGTGTGGAGAGTCCCCAAAAAACTAGGATAAGGGTACCATTTGACCCTACTATTCCTCTCTTGGAGAATTAAAAAGATCAACCTACAGGGATATATGTACAGTCATGTTTATAGCAACACAATTTGTAATAGCTAAATCTTGGAAGCAGACCAAATACCCATCAACTACTGAATGGATAAAGATGTAGTTTTTGCAAAATGGAATATTACTCAGCCATAAAGAATGATAAACTAGAAACTTTATAGTTAAATGGATACACCATGAGACCATACTGTTAAGTGAAATAAGTAAGACAGCTACATAAAAATACCAAATTGTTTCTGTGGTGTGAGAAACTGAAAGCAAAAATGAGGACCAAAATGTATAATGTGGTGAAATAGGAAAAAAAAGTCTCAAAAGGGAAGGAGAAATAAAGAGGGAGATGGGGGAAAGGAAAGAAGAGAAATTAAAAATGAGAAAAGAATGAAAAAATGGAAACAAAACTTTTGTAAATAGGGAGATAGAGAGGGGTAGAAACGAGGGAGTGGAAATGAGGAAAAAAAATAAGAATCAAGATACAAAATGTACAGGTACAAAATTCCAATGATGTATATGATCATAATGTATACCTAAAATGTACCAACAAACTTAATGAATTAAAAAAAAGAATAGCACTCTTAGCAGGGTGCAATAGTACACTTATAATCCCAGCATTTTGGAAGCCTGAGGCAGGAGGATCATGATTTTGAATGCTTCCATTTAGTGAAGCTCTGTCTCAAAATAAAATATAAAAAGTCATGGGGCATAGCTCAATACAAAGGCCCTTAATTCAATCCCTACTACCAGAAAAAAATAATCAGGAATTATTTGGTTTAGTACTAATGCTCTTACACATCTATATTACCCCTCAGAGTGGGATAGCATAGTGCAGCATTTCATGTTTATAACGACAAAATTTAGTCATCAAGACAAATCTATGTTTCATCTACTCAATTCATGTCAAATTCATGGTACTTAAGACTAGCACTCAAAGAAATTCTTTCTAATTGAGTTATCTTCAACATACCATCTTGGAATTTATTTATTTTATGTGTGAGGACAGTTGTTAAGATATAAATAATTTCCAAATCAGGTAATGTTGGGAACTGTGGACAACTTACTCGAATTTAAGACTTACTAACCTGGACTTATAGATGTCTGCCCTGCCCTGTGGGATCAACTACTGGCATTATTGTGGACATCTGCCCCACCCTGTGGGATTTTTAAACTAGAAGGATTACTGCACTAGGATTATTGGCTTTAAAACTTACTGGGACTTACTGGGATTTAAGTATGTCTGCCCTGCCCTATATGATCTTCAACTACAGGGATTATTTTGGATGACCGCTCTGTTTTATGCATGCCAGGGCTATGGGTGTGAAGACTTGTTACCAAATAAAGGTTCAGCAAGCTCAGGTTATTGTTCTTCTGCTCCCCCTTCTGCTGCTGTGGTATTTGGCTTTCTGTTGCTGCTACTCAGAGTAGCGAGTAGAGCCCGAGCTCAGCTTTTTTCTCAAGGTTCTGACTTTGTTGCTTGTTGGTTGTTAATCCTTTTGCTGTGGGACTCATGAGGGACTGGAATTTGCCCCAAGGGTTCTGGCTGTGTCCTCTTCCCACAAGATAAGCACTTATTTATGAGATAATAACAACCTAGAGAACACCAAAAAAGGATATTTCTGCTAGTAAAGTCTATTGCACTTTGAAAGATCACAAAAGAAAAGTTGTAATATTGTTTCTTTTGCCCCCTTTGCAAAATACTAGTACCATTTATTGGCAATTCAATAGAGTTTGCTGCCTCACTAGGGGGAAGGTAATTATTTTAGGAATTCTTTAGATTGGATGTCATCAACAAATATCAGTGTCTTTAAGAAAGGATTTTAAAATCTAATTTTTTCTTCTGGACAGTGCTCTTGACAAATGGGTCCAATGGAAGTTGGTATTTGAGGCTATTATTCACTATGACAGTGTGCAGGCCAGCCACAGAATAAGTGGTGCATGCAGTAAAACTGAGAAGACATAAACATTTTTCATCATGTGACAGGTCACTGGGTAAATGTAGAGGATTTCTAGGGCAAGTTTGTTTTATATATACTCAGAAGAGAAGGCCATGCTTCTAACCATATCTAACTTGTAAACAATGTTTCGCACTAATGATTTGGTCCCATTAGATGTTAAACTTAATGAGGCCAATGATTATTTCTGATTGTATCCTCTATATTTCTTCTACCCTCTTCCTTTCCCTCACTATATGGCACAGCAGCCTGGGCAGGAAGAAATAAATATGTGTTGTTAAAATAATGATGTAGTAAACATGTCTGTTATTTGCTATTAACATATAAATAGACTGAACAATAGGGTATGGAGAGGAGTTGAGAGAAAACTTTTGCACGTTCAAAATTGCTTCCTTGAAACACTAGCACATGCTCATAAAATGCCTACAGTCCTTCTAACTTTAGGGTGTAAATCTAGGTGCCTTAGGGAAGTAGTTGAAATTCCAATCTTAGGGAATTTTAGATGGATGCTATGGTGGTAGTATGTCAGGGATATTATGAAGATGATCCTTGTATTAGGCTGAGATGGGAAATAATTAAATAAACTTTGAAGTTTAGATAAGAATAATTCGTATTCAATCAATAAAATTCTAATCCAAAACTCTGAAAGGAGTCTTAAAATCCCACAGATCTTTTGCTAAAGCCTCATCCTAACTTACTGGTAGAGATAAACAAATTAATCCTTTATCTAGAAAATAAGATGCTGTGGGAATGTAGACTCATACAACCTCTGTGGAGATCAGTGTGGAGATTCCTCAAAAAACCAGGATTGGAGGTCCCATTTGACCTGGCCATTGTTCCGCTAGGTATATACACAAAGGAATTAAAAGAGTCATTTCACAGCGACATATGTGCACCCATGTTTATAGCAGCTCAGTTTGTGATTTCTAAGTCTTGGAAACAATCCAAATCCCCATCAACTGGAGACTGGATAAAGAAGATGTGGTTCTTTTGTAGAATGGAGTATTACTCTGCCATTAAAAATGATAAGATTGAGTCATTCGTACTCAAATGGGTGTACCTTGAGGATGTCCTCATAAGCGAAATAAAAAGGTCATAGATATGTAAATATTGTATCTTTTCTCTGGTATGAAAAAATGAAGTTGTAAACGAGTTGTAGTATATATAGTTGATATTATGAAATAGAAAATATTTAAAAGGTAAGAGAGTATAAGGGTAAATAACGAGGGGAAAACGAATGTGGTAATAATAAAGAAAAAAGAAAACAAAGATTGTGTATATAGGGAGTGGGGGGTTGCAGGGTGGGGGAAAGGGGAAAAATGAGAATCAAGTCATGTCATATTCTAGTACATACTCTCAATGTTGAATGTGATGATGATGTGTATTCATAATGTACCAGTAAAGATAAAAATTCAAAAAAAAAGTATGAGCTCGAGGTTATCCATATCAAACTTTTTGACTTCTTTGGAGTATCTGGATGTAGACTTCCTGTTGCTCAGTTCTATGTTGTCAGTGAAAGCTAACAGAAGGATAAGTAGAGCCAAAGACTTCCTGAGTATTCAACTTTTAGGAGAGTAGTGTTGTGAGACAGTGGGCACTATAAATGTCAGAAAGAAGTAGAAGCCTTTGTTCTGGTCCTGAGAAAACCTCAGGAAGAGCTGCATAATTAACTTAGTGTTGCTTTTTCTCTAATGTGTCACTCATCTTTCTCTGTCCTGTTCCCTTTCTCCTTTTTTCAAAGAAAGAGATTCAAGCACTCATCACCTTTAGTTTCAACTTCTGCAACAGCTTTTTAAGGAGCTTCTCTCCCTTCAAGGTGCTGTCTTCAAATCTAAATGGTAACACGTAGCCAGAGACTTTGTCCTTCAGCACAAATATGAAAATGCAACCCTATAGTTTGCAAATCTCTAGTGGTCACACATTGCCTGTGTGTGTGTGATTCACCCTCAAAATTATGAATAGCATTCAATGCCTTTCACAGCCTTAACACAGTCTGCTTTTAGGTTCAGATCCCCCGTACACTTTACACTCTAGCCTTACTCAATTATGCCTTGTTTCTCTAATATGAAATAGTATGTTATTTCATATATTTAGTATTTTAGTCACTTTCTTGTCCCTGGGACACAATACTTGACTCATGTAGTTTAAAGGAAAAAGGGTTGATTTTGGGTCACATTTTCAATTCATAGTCACCTGGCTCCAAGGCAAGAAGGGCATGGTTGAAAGGTCTGGTGAAGTAGAACTTCTCATGTCCTCTTGACCAGTTAGTAGAGAAAGAAAGGAAGAGGGAAGGAAGGCTTTCCAGGTCACAATCCCAGTGAGCCATCTCTTCTGACTGACCCCACCTTGGAAAAGCACATTTGGCTGTGGCTTCATCAGTAGACTGTTCTACTACTGAACATGAAGTCTTATGATTCAATCAATTTCAAATGTATGAGAATTGGAGGGCATTTTAGATGTAAACCATAACATTTCCTCTTTACATGAAATGTACTTTTCTATCATTTGCCACCTGAAAAATCCTACTAACACTTTATAAAACTTTATAAAGTTTTTTGCAGTACCTTCATATGGATTAATTGCTTCTTCTCTCCACTCACAGCTGGGGAAAAGAAGGTCTCATATTCATATTTAGCTTTGTTCATAAGTAATCAAAATAAATTTCATGTTAGTAAAGTCTCCATTACTACCAATTCATAGACTTTAAGTATGAGAAGGAAACTTAAAGTCAAGTGATCTAGACCTTTTCCTATTCAGAAAGATGAAATGACTTGTTCAAGTTTACTCTATCAATGTTAAATCCTTATAAGCTAATTAGTAGCAGACTTCTACCCCTGTCTACTTACATTGCACTATCTATTTTGATGGAACAAAGTTTGTTTTCAAGACTATCAGTTTAGTCTAGTTTTGAGTTTTTTCATTGCTTTTCCTAACTATTTTAAAATCCAATAACATAAGAAGGGATATCATCTTAAGCCTTCAATGCTTCAATATACATACATTCATCAGATCATTTTTTTCCTGCAACGGAAGACATTAGTAATAGCGTGTATGTAAAATGAGACCAAATTTCTAATTTTGGCCCTGAATAATTTTCAGATCTAGGAAAACTGGGAAATCAAAAAATGAATAGAAGCACAGGAATGAAGAGGACACTGGAACTTTTCACCAGTTTCTGAATTCTTCTGTTGTGGAAATGCTCTATCAATTCTGATACTGTGTAGGTACTAAAGTATTCAAGAAATGTTCCAATACGTCTTCCCTTTACAGGTGTCAGCAAATTGGAGAACTTTCTAGGGAATTATTAAAGGATAATTGGGAATAGTCAAATAGAGATGAGGGCTTCTTGAGGGATGAAGTCATGGAAAGAGGCAGGATGAAGAAGAAGGTCCTTCAAGGCTGCTGAAGGCACTACATATAAGGAGCTTGGTTTACTGTGTGGTACAGTCTGAGAGGAATGAGCAGACTATGATAGCAATCTACAAATTTGAAAATGAGAATAGTGATTTTAACTTGTATTAAGAGATGAAAGTAAGATTAATGACATAAAATCAATGTGGACATTAGAATATATCCTGACAATGTAGAAAATATCTTATCAAATAAATCTAAGGAATGATAGCATTATCTTCTCATGGGAGGAGGTGTAAACCCTGCAACTTAAAAAAGTAACAAGGGACATTTTATCACAGAGTATGACAGTGTCAAGAGTAAATATGGAGAGCTCTAGGTTGGGTGACAGCAAGATATCTTCTAATTTAGAATTTCAAGCCCCAGGAAGTCTGAGCATATCGTGAAAATAGCAGTATAAGCAAAATGTGACTAGGAGATAAAAGGTAAAATTATTTGTAGACATTATCTTTTGATATAATCTTTACAATATCTTGAGTTATAGAAATGAGCAATGGTAAATGTGTCATGTAAATTTGTCAAAACTTGATATATTCTTTTTTTTTTTTTTTTGAGACAGGGTTTCACTTTGTAGCTCAGGCTGGCTCTGAACTCACTGTGTAGTCCAGGTGAGCCTTGAACTCAGCAATCCTCCTGCCTCTGCCTCCCAAATGCTAGGATTACAGGGGTGAACCACCATGCCTGGTCTTGATATATTCTTTAACTTTTATTTCAAGATTTTTTTCTCTGTCTTTAGTTTTCAGAAAGTTAATTATAATGTGCATTGGTAGGAGTTTATTTGAATTTTTCTATTTGTTTTTTGCTCAGCTTCTTGAATATGTAGTTTTCTTTTTAAATTGAGTTTATTAGTATATTTTAAATATATATTATTTCCACACTCATCATTGAGAATTTGTACCTATGCATGATATATCTCAATTCTTATTTTTTCCTATTCTTCTGCCCTCACTCAGCCCCTTTACCCATCCATATATATATATATATATATATATATATATATATATATATATATTCAATCTGAAAAGAAATATTGGGGGAAAATTAATGTAGTCTCAGGGCGTATAGACCAATAACAAATTATCTAACATTCATATCAGAAGAGAATAAAGAGTAGAGTTTAAAACTTTTCAGATTTGTTGAAAGATATAAATCACATATCCAATTTTTACCTTCAAATATTTTCTTTCCATTCATTGCAGGTAAAAAGAAAAAAAATGGAAACAAAGCATTTTTCAGATTGAATAAATTCTACCAATATGTTCCCAAATTAATTGTTCTGTCTTCTGACTCTTACACTTGACTACTGAGCCTATACAGCATTTTAAAAACATGTTATCTATTTCTCTGTTGTGTAATTTCCATTTGGTTCATCATAATTTGTGTTTATTTGCTTATAAATATGTTTTCATGTACTGCAAGCATATTTATAATCTTTGCTCAGTCATTATGCGATTTAAAATCGGGTTTTCCTCTCCTTTCCTTCCTCCCTTCGTTTATTCTTACTTTCTCTGGAGTAGACTTGAACCTAAGACCTTTTCACTGGGGTATATTTTAAACTTTAAAAAAATTTTTTTAAAAAAATTTTAAGTCATAAGTTGTGCAGGTTGGGCTTGAACTTCTGACCCCTTCCCTTAGATTCCCGTACTGTTGTGGTTTCAAGTGTATGCCACCATGCCAGCTAAATCCTTACTTCTTTAAAATCCTTGTCAGATTGTTATGACATTTTGGTATTCTCATCAGTCCACTGTCTTTTCTCATTCAGGTTGTGAATTTCTTTAAGTTTTTGACTTGAGAGGTGATTTTTAAATTTTTTCTCTGGCATTTTGTCTATTATATTAGCAGATTATCTGTCCTATTTAAAATTTTAATGTGAGCAGGTAGTTACCCAAGATAAGTTTAGTACACAGATTCTACTTACCTACTCTTTTTTTTTTTTTTTTTTTTAGGTTTTTAGAGACAGGGTCTCGCTTTGTGGTTCAGGCTGGCCCTGAGCTCAGCCTCAAACTCACATCACAGCAATCCTCCTGCCTCTGCCTCCCGAGTGCTGGGATTACAGGCGTGAGCCACCACGCCTGGCACTGTGGTGTGTGGTACTGGTTGCTGCTGGGTGTGGGTTTCCACACCCAGTATTGTTATGTGGTTACCGGGGAATCGAACCCGGGTCCTTGCGCTTGCAAGACAGGCGCCGGAACCACTGAGCTAACTCCCCAGCCCCTCTACTTACCTACTCTTGTGGCCCGTGGTTTTAGTGACAGCCTAATTTTCAGGACATTGGCAGTGAAATTCTATTTTTTTAAACTGAAATCTTTATTGGTACATTGGTACATACACATCATGATTGCACTCAACAATGAGAATTTGTACCAGTATATGACACAACTTAACTCTCATTTTTTCCCATAGCCCTACCCACCCTACCACCTTCGCCCCCTATATACACAAGCTTTGATTCCTTTCTTTCTGATATGCTTGTACATAATTCTCCTGTGGTGACTGGGGCGGAGTTTCAACTTGATTGGTCTTTGCATCTGCTCCAGAGATTGGCGGAGCACACTTCAGGTGTGTGTAGGTAGCTATGGACTGTGGCCCTGGAGTCTATGTCTCATCCCTCATCCCTTTTGTTCTAACAGTCTTATCCTTTTCTGCTTCCATGCACCATAACTAAGTGACACACACACACACACACACACACACACACACACACACACACACACACACACACACCGCCACATACCCTTTCTTTTTGACACCTCTGCCTTGGAGCTCACCAATCATGGACTGAAACTGAGCAAATTAAAACTGTTCTCCTTTAAATTGTGTTTGTCTCAGTGTTCTGAAAGTTGGTTAATAGATAGTTAATGGTTACCAGAGTGCGGGAATGACTTTAGCTGAGGATCAGTGTAATCCAGCATACATTTTGAGAATGTGTGATTTTTAGCCACAAAGCAATGAAAGTAACAATTTGAGGAACAGGAATTGTTTTGTCAACTACATCTTGTTTCTGTAGTAATAGGATTCCTTGAGGAGTTCCATTTCCACCTAATCACTATGTAAGACCTTGGACTGTTGGAAGAAGAACTGGAGGTCAGTCTATGCTCCTCTTGTTACATCAGGTCACAGCACAGTAGAGACAGTTGTCAGAGAAGCGGATTCCAGGAAACATCTATATTTTAACCTATAATTGGCATAAAAAATAGTGTTCAGATGAAGCATATTACAATGTTATAAAGGTTCTCTGCCATAGTGAGGAAGGTTTGCAGTTAGTTTGTAGGTAAAGGGTATCAGTCAGTATCAAGTTGTGTAACACTGCTGGAAATATTTTCATAGGTAGAACTGAAACAGAGGATAGACTATCAACTATACAAGATATCTTATAGTTTTAAAGTTCATTAGCCACTTTGTAATAGTCAGTTGTCATTGTGAGGCATCTGATCTCATTAGTTCTTTTTCTCTATTGTTCTGTCATTATAGTACTTACAGCAGAATACAAATCACAGAAGCAGTTGTCCTCTTACTGTTCTTGAAACAGCTTTCTACTGATGTATCATTCGTGCTCTAATCAACCTCTTTCGTCATCTCCCCAGAAATTACACATTTTCTTCATTTGTCCACCATGACAGTCAGGTTTGGTGAACTTGTTCCTTTTTTTGTTTTTATTTTATTAGTACACGTTTGAAGCATGCAACAGATGTGTTCTAATGTAATTATAGGTATGTATATATAAATTTAATATAGCAGAATACGTTTCCCAGAAACCTTATCAATCACTGGCCAGTAAGGTTGACTTTTTGTTCTGTGTGATGGCAGTTATTGACGTTTCCAAGACTATTTTCCACTTGAGGCAAGGAAAGGTTTGGGAGGTAGCTTTACTTCACAGAAATACTTCTCACAAATGAACTATTAGGAAATACTTTTCTGGGAAGTTGAGGTGAGAAATCATCAGGGAACAAATGGGCATGTTCTTATGAGCCAAAATAACTACAAAGAGTTACTTTTCCCAAAAGGTACATTGTACTACCTCCTAGATTGTTACATTATGGGGGTGGCAATAGGAAGAGGGGGTGGAGGCAGGATGAGTAACATTTTTGGAGCATAAAGCCCAAAAGCTCCATGGAAATGCTACATTTTTTCCATTTCACATCTAGCCAAGAATACATTAAAGAGACTGAAAAATCAAACTAACAAAAATTACCCAAGAAATTCCCCTGTTCTAAGAAAATCTAGTGTAAGTCAAACTTTAATCTCTGTATTTCTTCTTTATGAAAAATCATGACTTCTCCCTTTGTATAGTGGCATAATTTTGTTAATTGAATCTTTAAATTTGTGTAGGCTGATTTTTTAAGTATCCTTATGTATTCTAGATAGTAGCCCTTTGTCTGAGAAACAGCTGGTAAAATTTTTTTCCCATATTGTTGGTTGCCTTTTTGCTCTGTTGGTGGTTTATTTTGCTGTGCAGAAGTTTTTACTAAGATGATATCCCATTTGTTGATTTTTTCTGCTCATTCTTGTGCTGCAGAGAGATTTTGTTTATAAAGTCTTTCGCTAAGCCAATGTCTCCAAGAGTTTTACCTAAGCTGTTTTGTAATTTTTGTCTAAATTTAAAGACAAGTGTAGAGTACTTGACTTAATCCTTACTCCTGTATCTTTGCTTGCTTTCACATTAATTTAGCAATGAAATCCTGCTAGCTCTATTTAGGAGTCATAAATAATGCTGTGTAGACTCTCTCTCTCTCTTCCTCCCCACTAGCTCCTTATAGATAGATAGGACCAGTACTTGATACTGTGATTATATTAGCTCTCATTATAACCATCTAAGTTAATGGTAGCTCTAATTGAAATTGTTATGTAGAAATGCTCCTAGAGACTTATTTAATAAGAATTATTCAGTAGTGATTACTTTTTGAATACCTCCAAAGTTTTCATAATACCTACTTCAGGTCCCATAATGCAATGAATTGTCATTATTTTGAAATGATAAGTGAATTGCTGATTTTCATATTCTACTGATTCTATAAGCTATACATTAAAAAATAACCTCTTACAGGTGCCAGTATCTTCTGATATTAGTGAGAGAAAATGTTATGAGAAATACTGTATGGCAAAGAGAAAGAGCACCTAGCTTGGAAGAAAAAAACTCCAGTTTTCAGTTTCATCAGTGATATCTTCTACGTAGGTATATAATTAGGACACTTACTGCATCTTCTGTTCCCATTATTCTTTTCTAAAATTTTTGTTTTTATCAGTACATATACATACTCATATACTCATTTTAACTTTTTACTTCTCCTTCCCCTCATTCCTTTTCTGAGGGTTCCTCATTTTTTCTAATCAGTTTAATAGGATAATAATACTTTTCACATTTCTTTTTTAAAATTAATTTTATTAGTACATTTTGTGTATATAATATGATCACATTTAACATTGAGAACTTGTACCTGTATGTGATACATCTTGCTTCTCATTTTTCCCCATTCCCTTGCCCTCCCTACAACCTCTGCCTCCTATATACATGAGCTTTGTTTCCTTTTTTTAACTATCATGTTTTTTCTTTCCCTTCTTTACTTTCCCCTACCCATCCTTTCCCTTTCCTTTTGCATATTTCCTTCTTATTTCACATTACCTATCATACATTTTGACTTGCAACAATACCATCCCTTTATTCTTATGAGTAGTTCAGGTACTATTAATCAAATGTTATAGGTAGGAAACATCTCAGCCCAATTTTTAGGTAGTAGATTGTCTGTAAATATCTTAGGGCTTTTTTTCTCATGATCTGTAGCTTCAGGCAGTTACTGTTAAGTTTCAGAATCATAACTATGTGAATAGAATACAGAGATCAAATTCAGACAGGCCTGATGAGAGAAAATTTAGGGATGTCTTACAGATCTACAAAATATGTCAGATAGTAATTATACTTGACAATTTCTCGGAACCCACTGAATTCTTTGTATATTCTAGATAGAAGTAATTTGTAAGAAATATGGTTTGCAAATAATTTACCAAATATAGGGTTCTTCACTGTACACTCTAAAAGGGCTGCCACACTAAAATAGTAAAACACATGACTTGAACAATAGAAATTTATTTTCTCACAGTCCTGGAGGAAAAACTCCAAAGTTTAAAATGACAGCAGGCTTGGCTTCACCTGAGGCCTCTTTCCTTGTTGTGCACTCACCATCTCCTGCGGTGCCTCACATAGCCTTTCTCTGTGTTCATACCCCTGGTGCTTCTGTGTCTTCTATCTGGACATAAGCCCTATTATAACCACCCCAATGACATTATTTAATCTTAATTACCTTTGTAAAGGCCCAGTATCTAAATATAGCCACATTGTGATGAAGGCTTCAAAATAGAATTTTGGGGTGATATTATATAATCCTTTATGTTTCATCCTGTACCTCCTCAAAATTTAAGTCATTCTCACATGGAACATAAACTGCAACAGCATCCAAATCTTGAATCATATATCATCATCTCTAAATCCAAAAAAGATCAGGTGTGTTCAAGATAACATGGCCATAGACATCATCTCTAATTCCAAAATCTCATCTACCTATCATTTAAATCATGCATAGGTATGATTCATGCTGTAATTCATCCAGTCAAGATGCTTCCCCAACTATAAATCTATAAAGCCAGAGAGGTTATGCTTCCAAAATACAGTCATGGACAATCAGAATAGACATTCCATTCCCAAAAGGAGACAGCTGTAAAAAGAAAAGAGTAATAGCTCAAGAAATTCCAGTATATTTAGAAAGGGCAATCCATTAATCTTAAAGGTTGAGAATACTCTTCAGGTTGATACTCTTTCCCGTGGACCCACTGCGTTGGCAACATTGCTCCCAAATCCTTGCATGGGGGCAACCAGTTGGCCTGAAACTGGATAGGCTGTCCTACTCTTAGTGGATAAGACAGCTTTGACACCTGCACTTGTGGAAAGAGTAGCAGGCACACTAATCTCTGAATTGCCTTCCAAGTTTTTCTTTCCCTTTCTCGAAAGAAGTTGCACATTCATAGTTGACTAGCTGTTACATTCTTCTCTGTATAATCCAAGTGGTCCAACAGCTTTCCTTCATTTTTCCTTGTCTTTGTTTCCTTTGATTTAGACCAGCAGTGTCTCTGCTGGTATCATCCTCCACTGTCTTTATCATGTGATACTCCAGCTTGGGTGTTCTCTCTAGAATGTCTTCTCACATTTCTTCCAATACACATTGGCTCATAGTTTTCCAATTCTTTGTTTATTTCTTTTTGCTCAATAATTTTTTCTTCAATTTATCTTCACTTTTCACATTTTACCACAATCACTAAGGAAAAACTAAGCCATAGCTTCAGTACTTCTTTAACAGTCTCCTCCATTACATATCCAAAGTTGTCACTCATATATTCTTCCTTCAAAAATCAATAGAACATCATTCATGCATATTATTTGTCACCTTATAACAAGGATCACCGTTCTGCAAAGGCTCAATAATGTGTCTCATGTCTATCTCATAGCTCACCAGAATCAACCTCAATGCCTGTATTTCTGCCAATAGTTTCTTCATGGAAATCCAGGCCTTTAAAAAACATCTGCTTTAACACACTCCAAGTCTATATTCATTACTCATTTCTAAAACACTTTAAAATTTTTGGTATCATAGTATTACTCATCTTGATAGTACCAAAATCTACATCAGTCTGCTAAGACTGCCATAACAAGAAGCCACAGCTCAGTGGCTTACACAAAATAAATTTATTTTCTCAGATTTCTGGAGGCCAGAAGTCCAAGATCAAGGTGCCAGCAGGATTGGCTTCTCCTGAGACCTCTCACCTTGGCTTGAAGACATCCATCTTTTCACTGACCCTGTGCATGGCCTTTTTTCCTCTCCAGTCCAGGAGTCTGTTCCTCTTCTTAAGAAGATACTTCTTATTGGATTATGTTTTCTCAATTACCTCACTTAACCTTAATTGTCTCCTTAAGACACCTGTCTTGTAGTACAATCATATTGAGCATGGAGGATTTAATGAAGGTTACACAGTGTAGGGAATGCAGTCTAGTTCATAACATTGGCTTACACTATTTTTTTCTTTTTGGACTTTAAATAAATCACCCAGCTGCCTAATTTCATTTTTGTTGTTGTTTATTTAGTTACTTATTTATTTTGAGACAGGATCTTACTTTGGGGTTCAGGCTGTCCCTGAGCTCACTTTGTAGCCCAGGCAAGCCTCAAACTCACAGCAATCCTCATGCCTCTGCCTCCTGAGTGCTCGGATGACAGGCATGAGCCAACACTACCAGCCCAGCTGAATAATTTCTTATGAGAAATCAGCTGTTATTCTTACTTTATATTCTTTGTGTGTGATGGATCATAAGTCTCTTGTTGCTTTCAAGATTTTACTTGTCTTTTTTGAAAGTTTCATTAAAATATATCTTATGGATGTCTTTATTTTTCTTAAAGTTTTGGAGCTTCTTGAGTATTTTGAATCATATACAGTGTTTAATCGTATCTGGAAGTTATAGGTCATGATTGCTGTGACATCACATAATTTTTCTGCTCCATATTGTCCCTTATCTCCCCCACCCCTTTTAGGATTCCTTAATAGTGTTCCACAAGGTTTTTAGGCTCTGTTAAGTTCTCTTAATTTTGTCCTTTCTGTTCCACAGGCTGCATAATTTCAGTAGTCACTGTGTTTCATGATTTTCTGCCTTCTTGTTCAAATCTTCTTGTGGGTCTCTTTTAGTAAATATTTAATTTCTGTTATTTTGCTTTTTAACTGCAGAGTTTCTATTCGGTACCTTTCAATAGTTGCAGTCTTTTTTTTTCATATTTTCATTTTGTTTGTCTTGTCTTCCTGGTTTACTTTAGTTCTTTATTTTTGATTTCTTATAGGCTTTCGGGGGGAAGGTTCCAAAATTTATGTATTTTTCATGTTTTAGTACATGTTTCCAGTACATAATGAGTACATTCATCATGAGAGATGTGTACATGAACACAGCACATCCTAATTTGTTTTTTGTCTTCTTCCTCTCTGCTCCTTTCTACCCTTCTTCCCTTCTACAATTACAAAGCCTCTATTTCCATATTTTAAAAAAATTATTTTTTGCCTTTAAATCTTTTAGGTATATTTAAGACCAAGTATTTTTCTAGTAAGAATAGTACTTGCAAAGTTTCTTTCAGTTAATTTTTTGCTTTAAATAGGACATATTTTTTTCTGTTTTTCTGTATGTTTTTTGATTTTTTACTAAATATGAGATAGTCAATTATTATAATATGATGACTAAATTCAAATTATCCCTTTTAGCTAGCATTTTCTGTTCTTAGAGGTGAGAAACTTGGCTTGTGTTGAATTCCTGTCTATTGTAACTTAGTTGTTCATAACTTCGCTAGCTTAAAAAAATAAAAGAAAACATCTTTCCTTGTCTTTGCTAATTAACACTGTTTTGCATACTAGTAACACTTAACAAGGGCATGCACAATTCTGCCTCAGCTTTCAGTTCCTCACTACAGTGAGCACAGACATCACAGTGGTGAAAACTTAAAATATTCACAGAGAATTTTATGTGCATTGTCTTGTTCTGAGTAAATATGTGACTTTCTGAAATGTTCAGTAAATGTGAGCACTGTTTAATGTGCTTATTTTTGAAAGGGTCTCTCTTTGTGACTTTCTTCTTAGCTGTTAGTGGTCTCTTGTATGTTTCAGCTATAACCATTTGCTTCATGATGCTCTGTTTTTTCCCTAATTGTCTTATAATGTTTATGAACAATGCCTTCCAATTTTACAGATTCTCAGTGAAGTGACATAGTGTCAGTTGCCTTTTATCAAGTTCTCCAGTCATCTCTCATTTATTTCATTTTTTTGAGACAGGGTCTCACTTTGTAGTTCAGACTGGCCCTGAGCTGACTGTATAGCCCAGACAAGCCTCGAACTCACAGCAATCCTCCTGCCTCTGCCTCCCGAGTGCTGACATTACAGGTGTGAACCACCACACCAGGCACTGTGGAATGTGGTACTTATTGCTGGTGGGTGTGAGTCTCCACACCCAACATTGTTGTCTGTGGTTACTGGGGATTGAACCCGGGTCCTTGCCCTTGCAAGACAGACGGTGGAACCACTGAGCTAAATCCCTGGCCTGCATTTCTGATTTTAGAAGACAGAAACTCAATAATTTTTTGAATAGTGTCTGCTTGGCTCTTTCTGGAATGAGAGACCAAATTCCACCCTAGGTAGGTGACTGCTTATGTTCTACACTACTGACAAATTTGAGGAGGAAGACTGGTGAGATCAAAAGGAAATAAAAACACCACAGAGTTTTCTTAACATTTTTAACTATTTTTTTTTTTTTTTTAGGTTTTTTGAGACAGGGTCTCGCTTTGTGGTCCAGGCTGGCCCTGAGCTCAGCCTCAAACTCACATCACAATCCTCCTGCCTCTGCCTCCCGAGTGCTGGGATTACAGGCGTGAGCCACCACCCCCGGCACTGTGGTATGTGGTACTGGTTGCTGCTGGGTGTGGGTCTCCACACCCAGTATTGTTATGTGGTTACCGGGGAATCGAACCCGGGCCCTTGCGCTTGCAAGA
>PVIR01026447.1:0-23905 GCA_004026965.1 Petromus typicus | reverse complement strand
AAAAAAAAAAAATGTAGTCAAGTGCTTGAAAGCCAAGTTGAACAGCAAGTAACTGGTTTTGTAAAAATGATTGCCAAAAGTAAGATGGGAAAATAAATGCCTACCAGTAAGGGGAGGACTGCTGACTGAGCATGGGAAACGTTACACCATTAGCCGGGCAGAATGATGCAGTTGTTTTAGTTTGACAAGGCCTGGAACTGAGCCAATAGATGCAGTAGCCAATAGACCTATTTTTCCTGGATACTTCTTCAGGACATGTCTGATGGCCTGTCCAGACAGTGAAGACAGAGGAGCCTATGTTCTGAGTTACGATGGTGGCTGGCTATGGAGTTGGGGCAGGGGCAAGTCCTTTTGGCAGATGAGCATGAAGAGGTTACCTACCTTAATGGCTGCTGGGAGGATAAAATGAACATTTGCCTAAGTCACTTAGGGTCATAAAGAGGACACAGAAAGCATAAATTAAAAATCATATACAAACCAGATGGTGGCCACACAGGGGTAATCCCTGCAGTCAAGAGGTTGGGGCAGGAGGATCCCCGAGTTCAAGGCCACTCTGAGTGATACATTGAGGTCTAGGCCAGCCTGGACTAGGTAAGACTGTCACCAAAGAACCAAAACAAACACAAACAAAACATCCTGTAATACATTTGACTCATCAAAAACATCCAAGTGTTTCTTTAGGAAGCCAGAGTATTTATATGTATTATTTTCTTAAGTCACAGCGAATTTTTCCTGTCAGTTATGGAACCATTACATTAAAGGACTGACACGACCGAAATCTGGTTAGATTTTAGAAGGTTCTGGCCGCAGTCACAGAAGCTCCCCATAACTACAGACTGTGCGGAGAAGCAGCTCTCGCCTGTGGCTTGTGAGCGAATCTGATTCCCGCGCGCCGGCTCGCGCGCTGACTCCAGGTGTGTGGCCAGACGTCTGTTTCTGGGCCGACTCAGGTTCTGGGTTCCTGGCTGTGCGGGTTTCCAAGGAGCACGAACTCCAATTAGAAGATTTGGGTTTGAATTCTAACTTTACAGCTTTTAGCAACATAGTTTGCTTTCCGCCTCCCAGCGCCCTTTCGGGTCGGCTGGACTGTAGCTAGCACCTGGTTAGGAGGGTAAGCACCGTCCTAAACCACTGCGAGCCTCATCCAACGGTCTGTGGTCTACCAGGGTCCTTTGTCCGTTTTAAACCGAGACCCCGCCCGCTCCTCAGGCGCTTTTGTTTTCAAACCGGATGAGAGCTGGCTTCAGGGCCGGCACCTGGTGAGGCCGTTCTGTTCCAGGCGCAGGAGGAAGCTCACCCCCCCCCCCTTTCCTGGACCAGCTCGCACCATGGTACGGCGAGTCTCCGGGTCGGGCCGGTGCGCCCGGGGGCCTCGCGAGGCCAGCGCGGACGCGCCTGCTCCCTCCCGTCCTCACCCAGGAGCGGGGTGCGGCGTGGGCGGCCCCTCCCCCGGCCGAGCCTCTCGGTAGGAAGGGGCGGGGCGGCGGCGTTTGAAAGCTGCGCGCCGCTCGCATTGGAGGAGGCCCTCCAGGTGCCAGTTCCTCCACGTTTCCTTCATTATCTTTTATTTTACAAACCTGTGAAATCCCGTTAGTTGCTTAAAGTTCTCCGGAAGGCCTCGCGTGGTTTTCTCCTCTTCCCCACCTGTTCTATAAAAAGGCGCTGTTTCAGGGAAATAATTCCATCCCCTGTAGTCACGCATGATTGTTTTGAAATTATGTCTTCATTTAAGTCAAAAGCAGACACTATCACGAACTGGGAATTGTTTTGTGTATATAGTTACTTATACCTTAAAAAACCTAATTATAACTAAATGCAAAACTATGCTATGTAGTGTCAAAATCTTAAAGCTACTGTTTTTATTGGAAAGAATGTAACAAAGACAAAACTTTCTCATTTTCAACCAGCCTCCGATCTATTACTAGTTCGGTTTGCAGTAGTTCTGGGATATGCTACTAAAGAGCAGATACCCGGATTCTCATAGCTTCTCTCTCCATCCCTTTACTTTCCAGTCCAGAGCACAACCACCAGAAGACAACACCAGAAGGAAACCGGTTTTGGGGAAACTTGGCACCCTGTTTACAGCTGGAAGGAGAAGGAACGTCAGAAATGGAGTAGAGAACCCCAGCCCTACCAGCTCAAACGTCAAGTCACTCTCCCCCAAAGATGGAACCTCTCCTAGACTCCCTGAAAGAGGTGAGAAGAGCAAAATTCCTTGTGGCCAACCAAAGCAAGAGGAGCGGAGCCAAGCGGGTTCCCCCCTGGAGCAGCCCCCGGAGGCGGAGGCGGAGGCCGAGGAGGGGCGTTTCCAGGCAACCCCCGCCGACGCCGAGCTGTCACCCGCGTCGAGCAGCAGGGCAGCGGTGGTGCTGCAGTGCCATGAAAGTGATTCACCCCAATTAGAACTCCTGCAGGCAGAGGGAGAGACCTTCTCAGATGCCACGGCCACTGCCAAGCCTCTGCATTCCTCACCTGGGAATTCCTCCGGGCGAGAGAACGCGGAGACGCCCGCCCGCAGTCCGGGGGAGGACGCCGCGACCCGCGCTGGCTGCGAGCAGGAGGCCGCGCGGGGTGCGCCGGGGTCGCCCACCCGGGCAGGACTAGTCGAGGCCCCCTGCACGGCCCCCCAGGTGGGTCCTGAAGGAAGCGCTCTGCTTGCCCGGGACGCGCGCAGCCAGTCCCGCGAGGACGCTTCCGCTCCCCCAGGAGACCCTCCCTCTCCGGGTGCGGAGAGTAGAGCTGACCAGGGGGAGCCCAGCGGCGCGGCCCGGCCCGAGGAGCGCGCCCACCCCGCCACAGTGTTCACTTTGGACATCTACTTGAGTAAGACTGAGGCGGGCCGGGTGGACGAGCCGGTCGTAATTATACCCGGGACAGAAGATTGCGAGGATTCAGACGACATGGAGAAGAGGTCAAGCAGTCGCAGGTCCAGCCGGCGGAGGAAGTCGCAGAAATCCACCGACTCCCCCGGCGCGGACGCCGAGCTGCCTGAAAGCCCAGCCCGGGACGACGCGGTGTTCGACGATGAGGTGGCGCTAAACGTCTCCGCGGAAAAGAAAGTGAAATCTACGCGGGCTGCCCTCGACGGGGGCGTTGCCTCCACGGCCATCCCGGAGTCCAAGGCCGGCCCCAAAGGGCAGCTCCGCGGGGAGTCGGATCGCAGCAAACAGCCTCCCCCGGCCTCGTCCCCCACCAAGAGGAAGGGCAGGAGCCGCGCCCCGGAGCCCTTGCTTAGCCCGCCCGCCAGCGGCCCGCGGGCTACCGCCAAGGAGTCGCCGCCCAAGAGAGTGCCGGTGCCGGACCCCGGCCCAAACGTGAAGGGCGGCTCGGCCGACTGCGGGGAGGAAGCGGCCCGGATCATCCCCCGCGAGCTTACTGTGAAGAGCAGCTCTCTGCTGCCGGAAATCAAACCCGAGCACAAGAGGGGTCCTGTCCCCAACCACTTGGATGGCCGGGGGGAGGGAGGCCGAAGCAAGGAGCAGGGCAGGGCCGCCGGAGCGTCTGAGGCTGACGGCTTGAAGCCCAGGAACCACTTCGGTGTGGGCAGGTCGACCGTGACTACAAAAGTGACCCTGTAAGTAGCTGCGAAATTGGTCCATCCAGAGTTGCACGTTCACAGACGTGTAGAGGGGCCGCTACGAAAGGCTCGGGTTTTCGCGCTGGTGGAATTATCTGTGTGCTTGAATTTTCTGTGTTAAATTGGAGAGCGAGGGCTGGATTACCCAGTTAAAGATGGACTGGAAAGTCAAAGATAAAGTAAGCAGCCTCGTGGGTTCTCATTCTCGTGTAAAATCTCGGGTAAATGAATGTAGAAGTAGGAAAACCCTTAAGGCTTACTGTTTACATAAATAGCAGGCAAGGCTTACGGCCCTGACATTGGCTAATTAGTTTAGTGAAAGAAAAATGTCCACAGGTGGTCCAGGGTAAGGCATTCTTAAAACACAGCAGACTGATATATTCAGTATGCCCCAGGAGCTGTGAGTTTAATGGAATTCACAGAACCTTTTCTGGAACATAGTGAGTGACTGTCGTAATTTTATTTTATTTCTTTAAAGCCCCCAGTACAAGTATTTGTATTTGTTGCTTCCTTCCCTCTGTAATGTTAGTGGAATCTACTGTTGTTTTTGCTGCCAAACTGAAAATTAGTTTTGAACCATTGAAGAAAAGATACATCTTCTTCCAGGAAAATGATTGGCTAAGTGAAAGGGCACAAAACAGGCTGTGTTCTGTTAATTTTATTGATTATACAAATACTTCTTTAGTGCTTTCTCTGCATGGTATTGTTCTAGGGGACGAGCCCTGCAAATATGATTCAGATGTTCTCCTTGAAATATTCATGGGCTTCGCAGGTGCTCAATGAGCAGATAAATCAAAAATGCAGGAAGGGCAAAAAAATCCTTGGTTTTGGAGAAGGTGGGGCTTTGGGCCTTGATACATTCAACTTGTGTCGGTGGGCGGGATAGTGCTGTAGAACTGGAGACTGACTTCCTTCTTTGCGTCTGCCTTCCTGCCTGGCCCTTCTCTTAGCGGAGGTTAAAAATGAGTAAGTGCTCAAGTTGTTCCTGTATTCACACTTTTATTAAAAGAGCTGCTATTTGTGCAGCATTATCCCTCTTGAACTGAATGGATTTCATTGTGTTTGGTTTCTTGGAGAAGTAGGCTATGGAGTAGAAAGTCTGGTAAACACTTGAGGGAAATGTGCCTAATGAGTAATGTGAGTGGTCTTCCCAGCTGCCAGCCTGCAGCAGCTGACTCGGATACAGTCAGCTAATGATTCTGGAACAGTAGCGTTGGAGATGTGAGCTGTGTGAATGATGCCCATTATTTGCGAAAGAGCACACCGCTTTGAGCACACACTGAAACCTTCCTGGTGTGAGCCGGGAGGTAGTTGCTGTGTACCTGAGCGAGGGCAGGTCAGTTGTCTCCAAAGGGAAGACCTCAGTGGGAAAACCAGAAGAGTTACTATTAAAAAGTAGGGTAAACACGGCAGAAAAGCCAGTCTTACAGTAAAACCCTTTTTCATGTGCTGCTTCCTAAACAACTGAACCAAAGATCTTTTTTGCAGTACTGATTATTTTCAAGTTTAAATTTTTCTTTTCGTTTTATGTAATTCTATTTTTGCACAATACCTTGCATGTGAATTGGCAATCTTACATGGAAAATTAATAATTCTTTCTACACTTTCGATCTGTTTCTGTTTGATAGCATTTTTCAAGCTCTTTTCTTTAATTCTTCGATGATTCGATGATTTAATTCTTCAGTGATTGTATTGCATGTAAAAATGCTAATATTATTTTTTATTTTTATTTTATTTTATTTTACTTTTTTGAGACAGGGTCTCACTTTGTAGTTCAGGCTGAACCTAAGCTCATTATGTAGCCCAGGCTGGCCTTAAACTCCCAGCAGTACTCCTGCCTCTGTCTCCTGAATGGTGGGATTACAGACAGGTATGAGCCACTACGCTTGGCAACAGATTATTTTTTAAAACAATCTGAGACTGAAAAGTTAGAAAAATTACCAGTACAGTGGATCATTTAGTTACGACCAGCTACAACATACGAACACCTTAGGAATTTCCTAGAGTTTTAGTTTTAACTTACGACCAAAGTTTGAATTAGGACCGGAATTCCAGCCTTTTGTGCTTCTAGATGGCCTGAGATACAGATTTAACCCATAAACAGTTCTATAAGGAACATGACAACCTTTCCATGTGAGGTTAATTCCAAAGTCCTGGGCCAGTATCCCTCTAAGGACACTTGAGATCTGCCAGGGAGAAACTGTGGCCTAAAATTATAGAGGAGAGACAGTTTGAAGGCAGTTGACCAACTTAAGTTACAACCAGCCTTTGGTAATGAATTGAGTTTGTAACCCAAGGGTCCACTGTATCCCATTATTATTCTCTGAAAAATAATGACTAAGCCACCTGTTTCTTTGTGCTACTAGAAAAATTATTTCTTCATGTTCTCTAAGTGCTGTGAACGTTGAAAAAATATTTTTTGGGGGGGCAGTACCTGGGATTGGACTTGCAACCTTATGCTTGCAAGACAGGTGGTAGTTCCACTGAGCTTAATGCCCAACTTGAGGGTTGAAATGCTTAAAATGACAATTTAAAATAGGGAGAATCTTCCTGTTATATACTTTTGGCATTTTAGATTCCGGATTCTTTTCCCCCTTCTTATAGTAATATAATGCAAGGATTGCAATAGGAATTATAGGAGCCTTCCTTTTAATCAGCCTCAACTAGGTTAATTGCAGTGACTCTTGGTAGAAGCACTTAATAGCCCAGAAAGTGTGATTGTAAAAGGTATTTTGATCTTGGTGCAGATCTTTAATCTCCAGATGTGTTTCCTATCCGCAAGGTACCTGTTGGCTGACTTGCAGCATTTTCCATTTACATCATAAGATTTACTTTGATGTTTGATGAACAGGCTTGAGTATTGCTCCTTGAGCTGATGGGCGAGAATTTTTAAAGGCATATTCCCTGGTACAGAACATCCTTCAGTAAAGGATATAACATTTGTAAGCTCTGTATTTCTAGTTATCTCACTGGTTTTAGAATTTAATCTTGAAGAGAAGGCTTATAAGTTAATTTTGCTTTTAAATTTAAGAAATGGGCTTATAATGGAGTGTAGGCATTTTTAGGATAGAATGGGAAAACTTAAGAGCATATGGTAAGTTCAGTATTTAGAAACTTACAAGATGAAAACGTGAATTTTCATTTCTGGAGAACTTGATGGCATCTAGCCCAGGCTTCTCATTTCACCCAGAATGATAAGGGATTTTACCTAGAGTTATACTGTTTTTTTCTTTCCAGAGGCTCCAGGCCAAGCCTTGTTAAAGGTCGAGTCCATGTGGGAGACTGAGTTTTGTGCTTCTCCACCTTTGTGGTATCATTATCAAGTAGCTGTAAAGTCTGATTGCCTTGTCTAAGAGAACGTGTGATAACTCACTGACCTCTAAAGCGATAAAGATGGAAGGAACTAGAGGACTTGAGTTAGGCAAGTCTCTGCCGTCCTGAATGGGGAAGCAGAAGAGCACACTGGGCAGGAGCATGGTGTCTGAGACCGCAGCACCTGCTGCCGATCTCGGCACTGTCACTTATTGTGTGACCTCAGCCACGTTACTTTCTCTAAGCCTGAACTTCCTCCCTTAAAATAGAATGTACAAATTTATAAATTAGGTTAGCTGAGCAAAGCATTTCTTAAGTGGTTGGCCCTTGACTCTAAGCAGTGGTTATTATTTATTTCTACCACTTTATAAAGTAGTGAATCAATTTTTTAAAAAAGCTTTGGAACCCTTCTGGGAAAGCTTAGATAGAACAGATATAAATGGATATGTGGGAGCGATTATTTTGTTCAGATGAGGTGGGCAGTCTCATCCTGCGGTCCCAGCTTTTCCCCGTCACTGCCAGACTCCCTAAAGTTGGGGGGAAGTTAAAACAACTAAACCATCAACTTTTATAGAGAGAGAGAAGGTAGAGTCCAAAGAGGTAAAGTAGTTTGACCACATTCACACAGATAATTAGTGTAAGAGCCACGGCCCATGGCCAGCCAGTGCCAAACAGGGCCCATTTTGTTCCTGTGAAAGAAAGCACTGTGTATATTTAAAAGTATTATTTCTGTGGGGGAGCATTTATACCCCAGAAAAGTGACAGAGAGGGCTGCCTCTCCTTCCCTAATCAGTGGTTACAAAAACAGCAGTTGAATTGTGTATCAGTAAATTGTGACACATACACATGGTGGACTTTTATTCAAACACTAAGAAAACTTTCCAAGTAATTTTTTAGTAACCTAAAGTAACTGTAACGTTAAGTAAACCTTTTTTTTTAAAGGCAAGATACCAAACTAATAACAGGATAATCTCAATTCTTTAAAAATATATATGCATATAAAAGACTGGAAATAGGTCTAATAGGAATATCTTCTAAGAAGTGGAATTATGAGTGGTTTTTTAAAATATTTGCCTGCCTGGCACAGTGGTATATACCTATAGTCGCACCTACTCCACAACTAAGGCAGGAAGATCCCAAGTTTAAGGCCATCTGTGCAACTTAGCAATATTCTGTCTCATTATTTAAAAAAAAGAAAAAACAATATTTTTTAAGTAAATGCACGTATAATCTGGCAAATGTTATATGGAGGGGATGACAGGAACAAAGTATCTAAAGGGTCAGTAATTAATTTTTTATAATCTTGCCTTTTATGATAACTTTTTAGAGCTAGGTGTAGTGACACATACCTGCGATCCTAGCACTGGGGAGGCTGAGGCAGAAGAATCACCATGAGTTCTAGGCCAACCTGGGCTGCATAGCGAGACCCTGTCTCAAAAAAATAGAAAAAAAACAAGATAAGCTTTTTAAAGTTACAGTAAAATAAAAATACATAATTGTTGTTTGGGGAAATCATTTAAACATTTAAAGTATAAGAATTTGGTAAACATTTAAGTTTATTCTAATGTTCTTCAGATCCTATGATATCTTCCACTTGTATCAAGTACATATGTATTAGTGCTCTGTAAATTTGTTAGCCCCTTACCCTCAGTTTCTTAGCTATATGAACTTAATCATTCCTCATATACAAACAAAAAATCTATTAAAATATTTGATAATTGGTTTAGAATGCCTTAAAATGTTTCATATACAAGGAAGATGTTGGCTTTTCGGAGTGTTATAATGCATTTGTGTGTTCACTTTGTAAACTAGGTCAATAACTATCCTGCTTTTTTCTTGCAGACCTGCCAAACCCAAACATGTGGAACTAAATCTTAAAACCCCTAAGAATCCTGATAGTTTGGGAAATGAACATAACCCATTCAGCCAGCCAGTTCATAAGGGGAACACTGCCACAAAAATCTCCTTATTTGAAAACAAACGGGTAAATAATAGCCCAAGACACACTGACATTCGAGGCACAAGGAACATTTCTGCTTCTAATAAGACATTTGTTGGGAGGGCAAAGCTGAATTTAGCCAAAAAAGCTAAGGAAATGGAGCAGCCTGAAAAGAAAGTAGTGCCCAGTAGTCACCAGAACGGTGGCCTGGTGAAGGAACAGTCTGCAGAAACCAAAGTTCCTCTTCCTGAGGAAGAGATTCTCCCAGCACCCAGACGAGGAGGAGGAGATCCTCTGAAGGACCACGCTTCCAGTCCTCAGCCCACTCAGGAGGGTACAGAAAATGTGCACACAGACACCGGCTGCCCCTCAGAGCCAGTGAATACTGCTCTCATTCCCACCCAGGACCAGAAGCCCCTCAGAGCAGATGACTTGGAGGCAGCTGACAGCAAAAGACTTGAACTCAAACCTCTGGTGATTACAGCACAAGATGTCACCTCTGCTCTTGATACCAAAGATTTACCTCCAAAGCCACAAGATACATTTACTGATTTGCAGCCCCCAGCTGAGTCTTCTGAGAGGCCTTCTCATTCCATTCCTGTGGATGTTCCCAAAGATATATGTGCTCATGCTCCTATAAGCAGTTTTCCCATAAGCACTGATCTAAAAGCATCAGAAAGCCATAATGGCTGTGTTTTGCCCTTGTGTCACCACAATGAGAAACTGCCAGTCTCCAAAATCGGAGAAGGGGGAGAAGCTAACCCTCTTTTGTCCCCAGAGAACAGCTCAGAAGCTGTGGGCAATGAGTATCCATCCAAGATCCTTGTCCAGGTCAAGTCCTTTGTCCTTCCTGCGGAGAACACCCAGGATGTGAGCTCCCAGATCATCGCAGAAAGCTCTGAAGTTAGAGAAGTGCAGTTGCCAAGTTGTCACAATAATAAACTGGAGGTGGTTTCCGTTGCAAGTTGTACTCCTTGTCAAGAGGAAGTAGTGGGCATTACAAACACATCACCCAAGCACGCTTGTTGCAAAGAAGAAGAAATGGCAAAGTCTGACTCACAGGTCCTGCCAGCCAAATCTGAGAAAGCTCTGTCTGTCGTTGCCCAAAGTGAGTGTAGCCAGCTATCCCCACTAGCTGAGTCCAGCCCCATTAACTCTCCAAGCAGCAGAATTCATTCAGAATCTTGTGAAAGGCCAGATAGGAATGCTGTTAATGGCCAGGGTAGCCCTGCTAATCTTTTGAATGTGTCTGCTGGTAGTGATGACAGTGTGTGTGATTCTTCTTCTGATATGGAAAAATTCACTGAAATTATAAAAAAGATGGACAGTGCAGTTTGTGTGCCTCAGAAGAAGAAGAAGCCCAGAATGCCAAACTCTCCTATCCCTCATTTTGCCATGCCTCCGATTCACGAGGACAATTTAGAAAAGGTGTTTGATCCCAACGTGTTCACTGTTGGTTTGGGAAAGAAGGAAAGTCAGCTAGAAATTACACCAGCTTTGCATCTGATGCAGAGCCTGGACCCCAATTCTAAACTAAGACCCAAACGTGCATCCACTGAACACGGTGTCATCTTTAAGTCCTTGCATGACAACACTAATGGAAAAAGCGAATCTCGGGTGCCTCCAGAGGCAAATGACAAGGAGAACAGGGATAGGGTTAAAAGGTCAAGGCTAGAAAAAAGCACACTTTTCTCAAGCATATTATCTTCTTTACCACAAGACAAAATCTTTTCTCCCTCTGTGACATCAGTGAAAACTATGACCACATCGTTCAGCACTTCTCAGAACAGTTCCCCATCTCTGACGTCAGTGGGCCGGCCCAGGACTGACAGTGCCCTGCCCAGTGGCTCTGACAAAGAACAGCCAAGTCTTCCACCCCACAACTCTTTAGAGGTCTTTAATTTCAATTCATCAAATACTTCTCATTCAAGTTTGAAAAGTCCAAGCCACGTGGAAAAGTACCTACAAAAAGAGGAAACCAAAGAAGATCTAGATTCACGAAACAACCTGCATATACCAGAAACTAAATTTTCCAAACTGAAGAACTGTGATGATATGGAAAAGCCTAATCATACGGAAAGTGTTCTGAAGTCCAATTTGCCCAACTTTGGAAACAGTGATGCTGATTTCACGGGTCTTTTCAGATCAAGCCGATATGATCCAAGCATTTCTTTTCCTTCAATGTCATTATCTGATACAACGGTGAGTACTAGTATAGTATCATTTGCGATTTTTGTAAGGATGGGGAGAAAGGGATGAGAATACTTCGTGTTTGTTATTCCTCAGAAATGACTCTGCTTGAGTACAGTATTTTTGTATTCACCCCCCATTTGAAGCATACAATTCTGTGTGATAAAAAGGATCACACAAAAAGTTTGCGAAGACTTGTCAAGACATTCATGGTTTTGAACTACATATTTTAAAGTACATGTGAGTTTATAGGAAAAGTATAAGTGAGAGTTCAGAGACATAAGCTACTTTTCTTATGTATTCTTTGTAAAAATTCTTAGTACTTTGAATGTTAAAGATTTATGAAACTGCTTCTTCTATTTGGAAAGGCCCCTCCCAGGAAAGAACTGTTTTCATTTTCTTCTCTCAGGCTTTGCGATTTCACCCATTTTTTTGTAGCCATACTTTTAGCTCATGCATCTAAGAATTTTCTGTTTAGTAAGAATTAATTTTCATCAGTGAAATTTTTTTTCCTGCAAAAGTTTGAGCCATAAAGACTTGATATACATTGTAGCTTTCCTGTAATCTTATAATGAGGGTCAGAAAATACAGTGGTTAGGGACAGTGATTTCTTTTTTCTTCTTTTATCTAATTGCCAAAGGTTTCCCTCTTTTATTTTTTTATTTATTTTTTTTTTTTTTGTTATTAGTTGGGTTTGTTTTCTGGTACTGTGATTGAACTGAGGGCCTTATACATGTTAATTGCACTTTGTACCACCAAGCAACATGCCTAGCCAAGAAATTATTTTCCTTACTCAGTTTTTCCTGCAAATTTGTGCCATTTTGCTCCCAAGCCTGGTACTGAACCTGAGGGAAGACAAGGAAAGAGGAAAGCAGAGTGTCAGGGTTACGATTCAGCTTTCTTTGCCTAGAAACATGAGTGGAGCTTGAATTCTGGTGGCCTACCCTTCAAGCTAGCTACCTGGCAAGCATAGGATTATGACTAGCAGAATCCCTTGTTCCTGGCCTCATCTGGACAAGATCCACAGCAAGTTCCAGTGCATTGTGTTGGTTTTTGCTGCAATTCTCTCACAGAACGGGATTCCGGAAGCTCTTGCAAAATGTATAGTAGCAGATTCCCTTTTTCATGTGATTATGTAAACCAATGCGTTTCACCCCTTTTGGTCTTAGGACCCGTTTACATTTAAAAATTATTAACCTCAAAGAGCTTTTGTTTGTATAGGTTCTGCTCATCAGAATTTACTATGCTAGAACTGAACACTGAGTAGCATTTAAAATACCAGAAAACACTGGCCTTCAGAACAGTGACATCATCTCATGTCATGGAGCCTTGACTCTCCTCTGTCCTGTGAGAGAACAAGATGGAAGGAGCAGATGACCTGTCCTATTACAAAAATAGCTTTGGCCTCATGGACACTCTGAAGGGACAACAGAATATACAGTTTTCCTATGAAAACCAAGTCAGGTGGGGTAAAAGGGAATACAATGAAGGCTTCGTTTTTTTTCCAGACTTTTTAAGGATTTTAAAAAAACTGATAATTTCTTTAGGCCCTAGCCTTTATTGACTTATGACAATTCTGTCTTTAATGTTGTACTTGAATTTCACTTAAAATTTTAGGCTTTTCCTGCAGTTCATCAATAGACACACACACACACACACACACACACACACACACACACACGAATAGATTGATAAGGGTAAGTGTATGCCATTGTTTCTAGTAGAGCTCAGGGGCCTTTCCTCTAGTCTTGTAAGCAAATTCCACTCTAGTATGATGCAAGAGAAGTGAGATCAAAGGTAAGCCTTAGAAAGAGGCATCTGGTCAGCATTGAAAGTTGTCCATGTTTTGTAATATTTTTATGTGTATAATTACTATTTTTATTATCTTAGGCATTTCTGGTTTTACTGGTCTTGTCAGATGGTCTTGAAAAACAATTAGCTTTTAAGCCATATAAAAAGATATTTTGTCCATCAAAAAAAGAGACACTAAGTATACCATATGCAGTGTACATTGTGACATACAGCACACATTTAGTTAGACTAGTAGTTGATGTGATGGCAGATGTTACTATGAAAACACAATATTTACAAATTCAGATAGGGTGTGTATACAAACATATAAAATCGATTCAGCTCTTTGTAGATAAGTGATTAATACCTCCAGATTTCTTTTATGTATTTAAGATTACAGCAAGATTATTTGAATTATATTCTCTTGGTTCTTAGCCTGGGAATTGACACATAGGTCTGACTTTTGGGCTTGAATTTGCTAACATTAGTAGAAATAGCTTTTAAAATGAGAAGAAATTAAAATGGCAAATTCAGAGTAGGAAAAATATTCTTAATAGCATGAATTAAAAATAGTATTAATACAATGTTGGCATAAAGCAGGGGGGACATGTTTCAACAACAAGAAATCATGAGGTAAATACAATCTTATTTACATGATCATAGAGAAAAGAGGGCTGGTAGACAAAAGTTCTAATTCGTTTTTATGTTTTTATTTAATTGATTATAGACACTTAGAGGAAGTGCCCAAAATAAACTTAATCCCAGACCTGGAAAGGTAAGATTATTTTCTATTTCTGGTCTAGATTTTGCCTTGGTCTGTTGGAGTACTATAAAGTGCTGCTACTTTCATTTTCTCACAGGTGGTGATATTCAGTGAACCGGATATTTCTGAGAAGCACATTGAAGTTTTCAGTGACGTTCAGGATTGCAGTTCTTGGAAGCTGTCTCCAGTGGTACTTGTTAAAGTTGTTAGAGGATGGTAAGAGTGACGCTCAGGTTCCTCACTTACACTGTGTTTTTCCTTAATTACTTTTTTGATAGTCTTTGCTTATAGTTATTCCTTTATCGGTGTAAAATGCAGAAAACACTGTTTGTTTTAAGGAGCTTATACGTATATGTCCTTAAAATTTTTTTTTTTAATTTGTGGTATTAGGGCCTTTGCATTGAGCTAAATCTCTATTTTTTATTTTGAGAGCTGGGTGGACTGAGTTGTTAAGTTGTCTTGGCTGTGTTTGGACTTGTGATCCTCCTGCCGTAGTCTCCTAAAGTGCTACGATTATAAACCTATGTTAGCAGGGCTGGCAAGAAATACCGTTTTAATCATGTTTCCATTTATAGGAGTGATACATAGTCACAGAAGAAGAGCACAGTAGCTTCTTTTCCCCCATACATTTCCATGTAACATTGCTTTGGGTTAATCAGACATTAGAGACAATTGTATACTGTTGGCTGATGAGTTTTAAATGAAGTTAATAAGAATTGCACTATAGTCATGTTGATGTGCTGGATGTGACTTTAATAACAAATAAGGAAAGACATTTTCCTTTTTTAGTGACAGTTCAGTGAAAACCTAAAACTTAACTTCCAATGTTTTGACAAAAAATTGTTTAAGAAACTGATGACAATATAAATTACTTTGCCAATTTCTAAAATTGGCTTACTAGTTGAATTGCCTCTTGGAAATGTGCAGAAATTGAATAAAGAAAAGCAAGTTTTAAAGAACTGTTAATCTAACATAAATACAGTACAAACATATTTGGTCCCTATTTATAAACTTGTTTGAAGTAGATAGGCTAGAGCTCTGTAGACACTGATCTCCATTTGATTATGTATACAAAATATTTTTTCTATTTATTTGTTTGTTCGTTTTTTGAGACAAAGTCTTGCTTTGCAGTGCAGGCTGACCTAAAACTCACTATGTAGCCCAGATTGGTGTCGAACTCACAGCAATCCTCCTGCCTCTGCCTTCCAAGTGCTAGGATTATGGGGATAGCCCACCACTCCTAGCTACACAACATTGTGTTAGGTTTTCAGATAATATTTTCAGATACTTTAATATATAATTATTCAGTATAACTGTTAGTAAAGTAAAATATGCTTTCATTCTTGAATTTGTACACCAAATTGTACAAAAATTTTTGCATAACAATTTTTTTGGTACTGGGAATTAAACTCAGGACTTGTGCTTGCCAGGCAGTCACTGCACCGCTGAGCTACATCCAACAATATTGTTTTTAATAGAAGTTTTTTTCTTCTGCAACTTCTATCAGTTTTTTATTTTTTTTTTTTTTGGAAAGCATAAGCACTTAATAGCAACTTTGTCTATATTAACGTGCAGATTATCTTAGTGTTTGGCCTTTGTTAGGACAAATATCTTTAAAATGCTTTGCATTAACATGCATGTAGTCCTTTGTATCAACATATCACTGATTCAACTATAATAAATAAGTTAAAATTTCTCTGAGTGAAATGTTTATACATAAAAGGAAAAAAAAATCTCACTACATTAAATATCCATTTACTTGATATTTGTATGTCTATTGACTATCAAGTCCACAGAACATTCGCAGCTTTATAATATCTATAGCAACAACTCACAAGTTCTCTAAAACCTCATATAGTTTTTGAATTATCAGAGACTTAATTCTACCTAGTAAAGTTTTTTAGGGAGAATTTTTGCTATTTTAGCTGCTAGAGAATTGGTTACTGAAATATAATATGTTAGACCCTCTCTCATCTGCAGGCATGGTGGTACATGCATGTAATCCTAGCACTCAAAGGGCTGAGGCAGGAGGTCACTGAGGCCATCCTAGGGTACATAGTGAGTTCAAGGCTAGGCTGAGCTACATGGTAAGACCCTGTCTCCAAAAAAGAGAAAAAACCTCTCTCACCGAGATTGACTAATGATTTTGTTTTATTCTTAGCTGGATTTTATATGAGAAACCAAATTTTGAAGGCTTCTCCATCCCCTTAGAAGAAGGTGAATTAGAACTCTCTGGCCTCTGGAGTATAGAAGATAATCTGGAAAGAAGTGAGGAAGTAGAGTCTGATAAGGCTGTAGTGATTGGTTCAATGAGACATGTGGTCCAGGTAGGTGATGATAAATCTGGATTGGATTCATTCAGCAAATACTTATTGGCTGTCAGAAGTGGTTCTTATTTTGAGACTGTTTCTTAAGTTTTTATGTTTTACAAAGTAAGTGGAAAAAATTTTATACTTTATGGGTATATTTTTCTGTAACAAGTATTTACATACCTTAAATGAATTCGAAAATATATGTTCTAATTGGTTAGATATTTTTTCATGATAAATCCTCAAGGTACCTCTTTCATTCTTGGTCCCCCATTACCATTTCCAAATATACTTTATGTAATAAACTGATTACAGTCAGTTTTTTGTTTGTTGAGCCCAAGACTGCAAGCATACTGGGCAAGTACTCTGCCACTGAGCTGTTCCATCCCCCTCCCTTGACGAATTTTTTATGGACAGATGTTTTTCATTTAGTTTTTTTGGTTGTTGTATAGTTTCTGATTAACTTGAGTATGTTCTATTGTGGGAAGATAATCCAGAAGTAATTTCGTTGAGAGTTGGACTCTGAGGTTCCATGTGAATTTTAAAAATACTTGAATATTTGAAGCCACTTTATGGATTAAGATCTCGTGGTTTCTTATTCATTGATGAGAAAAGTGGTATCGATGTCTTTCATTGTTTTTTTGTGAAATTTGTAAAATTAACTAGGTGCTTCCTGAGGAAAATTAAAATTCCAAGCTTGAGTAGTAATGATGGAGATTATGAAGTGCCAAAGAGAGAAATGGAAGGTTCTAAATTAGAGAGAGTAAGAATAAATAACTTTCAGCAGAGGAAAATGATACTATGTCCTAGCTCAACATTTCTAAGTGACTTATGTGAGGATTGGTATTCTAAATAATTAACCTTTTAATAATTTTAACTAGGTAATATGATATGCCATAAATGAGACATGAGAAACCCTATTTCAAAATGTCCTCATTAGTGGAATGTTTTCCTTATATTTTTATTAGTAATATTAGTAATACACAGTGTTTAGAAATGACCGAATCCCCTCATCATGAGGTGTCTTCTTCCTTCACATTCTGAGTTCTTGGCCTTTGCAGGCCCTGCCCTGGCAGTAGTTGAGAAGACTCCAGTCAGCCATTCTGTAGCTTCTCTGTGCCTGGGTAACTACTTCAGAGGACACGAGCCAGGACTCCTGTGATCAAGGAGCGTCAAGGGCAGGCAAGAGAAGATGTTCAAAGTGCTAATAAATACATTTCTGATGTGTGCTTCTCTTGAACGTGTGTCTAAAGCAGGACGTCTGTCCCCGGGTCCTCATAGTGTGTGCAAATAGGAGAGGGAGGAAATGGCAGGTACCCTGTGACAGGTGCATATTTAAGACTTACTTTAATGTGTTGTAAAAACAAACAATAATGAACTTTAAATACTTGGTATAAGTATTGTTATTCATGTATTATATATGTGCATTTTTTTTTAGGATTACAGAGTTAGTCAGATTGACTTGTTTACGGAGCCAGAAGGGTTAGGAGTCCCCAATTCTTACTGTGATGATACTGAAGAAATACAGAGATTCGGTGTAATGCAGAAGACTTGTTCCATTAAAGTGCACTGGGGAATGTAAGTATTTCATTTTATATAGAGTTTCAGTGAAATATTTTTGAAAGGATAGTGTAAGAGAAGGGACTTAACTATATTCTGTTTCTGATTAGTTGTCCTGTGATTGATTAAAAGGTATTTCTTATGGCACATAAATTCTGATTCTTTTATACCCGTGACACTGTGATTCATCTCTCTTCCAAATAATAGTGATGTATTGGAGGAGGGGCCGGTGCATTTTTAATGCAGGGCTCTTTACTTACCACAGGGGAACCTGACTCACTCTGGGCTGAGTAACAAATGCTGCCTTCATGGTAACTGAAACCATGTGCCTGATTTCAGATGGGGTGGGAGCCAAGACACGTGGCACTTCCTTTAACATTTTACACAGTTCAGTTGCTAGGATGTCGCTTTCACAAACTGCAGGAAACTACAACACTTGGAAGGAAACGAGACTATCTCAAATAAGGGAGAAATGAGGACAAAAAGGGCAGGCTGCAGGACGAAGGACAGCAATCTCTGGAGCGGGGTGCCAAGCCCAGGGCATGTGAAAGATGCCCACTGAGATGCAGGGGAAAAGCCCACCAAAGATGCTTTATGTCACGTAAAAATCTGCTCCGTTTATGATCTGCTTTAGTATATGTTTCCTGATATGCGCAGTGTATTAATCTGTGGTAGTGCGTATCATTTATAAATACTTACATATTCATAGAATGTTCAAAAGTCTTCTGTGTTTCTGTCGTCAGTCCTGAGAAGCGATAGAGTCTGCAGTGAATGGTGGGGTAGTACGTAGTCGTGTCTTTTGCAGTCTTCTGATTAGAGTCTTGTTTTTTATTTTCTCACGTTGGAAGGGTGATTTGGTTGTATAGAATGTAGGAACAGGGTGTAGATTGGAGACCACACAAGTTTATTTTTCGTCCTAAGAAAGCAAGAACTAAAATCTTTTTGGTAACTTAATGCAAAATGTGACACTGAGACTTGGACTTAGAGTGGCAGTCATCCTCAGAGAGCTGAAAGGTTTATATCTTTTTTTAAAGTTTACATATCTTGAGGAGAAATTATGCTTGTTTAATATTTCGTAGAATATGCCAGGAAAAAAAAAAAAAAACTGATAGCAGTTAGAGTGCCAATCTGTGCCTGTAGTCCCAGTTACTCAGGAGGCAGAGACAGAAGAATTGCTTGAACCCAAGTGTTTAAGGCCAGGCTAGGCCACATAGTGATACCTTGCTTTAAAACAAAATAGAACAATACACAACATGACATAAAACAATTAAAATTGCTTTGAGCTGTGGATTTTGACTTAGCACAGGGAACAACTTTCTAATGGTTAAAATAGTTGAAATGGAAATGGGGTGCCTTGTCAGGTAGTTTCTTATCACAAGGATTCAGTTAGGTGATAGCACAATTTTTTAAGGTTTTCTAGGGGAAAATTCTTTATGACTATTCTTTTAAAATTTTTGAAATACAACATGTCTAGATAAAATGCAGAGAAAATGAATGTACAGTTAAAGCAAGTAATAAAATGAGTAGCTGATTATAGATACCACACAAATAAAAAGCCAGAATACTAATCCTAACCCTGACAGCACCTTTGAAGCCACGTATGTGTCCCTGCACCAGCTCCCTCTTTCCAAAAGCAGCTCTCCATTCTTAGTTCATTTTCTTTTGATAGAAATGAATACCACAGGCTGATATTTAACAAAGGGTAAAGGTTTGTTGGTTTGTTGGCTCACAGTTTTGGCGGTTAGAAGGTGCAGGTCAAGGCCTCCATGTAACAGAGGCCTTCTTGCTGCTGAGGTCGCTCTGCAGACCATCCAGTGGCACAAGGAGTGTGCAACAGAAACCAAGCCGCTGCCGAGATAACTGTGGCTCTGAGAAGATTATTCCATTCCTAAACGCGGAGCGCTGATGCCCTACCCGCCATCAGTATCCCATCTAGTCTCACCTTGTAATGCCTTGCAGTAGGCATTGAATTTACACATGCATTTGGTAGGGATATCTAGACTATAGCAACACCCTCCGCCAAGTGAGGTAATAGCAAGGGAAGATGGTAGTGATGACTTGTCAGCACCCAAAGAGGAAAGAAAAGGAAAACATTTTGCAGAGGTACAGTTCCTAGGGCAGAACTTGGGGTGTGAAGAATAATTTTAACTTCAGTATTTCTTTTTGATGTGTAATTTTGAAGGACAATATATAGATTGATCACACCAATTGGCACCCTGTACCTGTAGATCTTAAAAAGCTATAGTAGTTCTCGCTTTGTAGTTCAGGCTGGCCCTGTGCTCACTGTGTAGCCTCGTCAGTCCTCAGATTGAGCAATCCTCCTGGCCTCTGACTCCTGAGTGCTGGGATACAGTCATGAGCCTCCATGCCCAGCATCGTGGTATGCAGTACCGATAGCTGGTGGGCATGAGTCGGCATACCCAGCATTGTTGTATGTGGTTACTAGGGATCGAACTCAGGACCTTGTACTTTCAAGGTGGATGCTAGAACCACTGAGCTAAATCCCTGGCCTAGAACTGAGAACTCTTAACAAAACACATTGTTATCTGTGAGATGACAACATCTCAGTAAATCCCATGTGTGCTTCTCTAGTGACTGGGGGGATGCAGCAGCAAGTACATGCCGTGCTGTCTGCTCTCGTGGAACTCCCTATCTAGTGGGAAGTGCCAGACACAGTGCATATGTGATTTGTTAGGTGGGAAAGGCCACAAGAAACAGTACAGAGAAGGATGGGGCAGTGTTATTTTGTTTGAGCAATCAGCAGTGCTCTTTTAGTTGGGATCTCTGGGGACATGTCAGCAGGTACTTGAAGAGCCAAAAGAGTCTGCAGAGGGGAACAGGGAGAAAGAGCGTCCTGGGGAGAGAAACCACAGTGTTCTCAAGAGCTCTGCAGGCTGGGCTTGAGCAGCAGCTGGGCACCCCCGGTGCTAGAACATAGTGAGCTTGCAGGACAGTGAGGCACAGGGCCCTCACATCATGGGCAAGGCCTGAAGGCAAGAGAGCACTAAACTTACTCTGTGACATGGGAGAAGTTTGGTCCAATTTGTGTTTCACAAGGATCATGACTACCACGTAGAAATAGACTGCAAATGGGAAAGAGTGAAAGCAATAAATTGGCTAAGAAGACAGACATTGGTGGCTGGAACAGTGTGACAGTGGCAGTGGAAAATGGTCACATAGGATGTATTCTGAAGGGAGAGCTGACAGCATTTGCTCAAAGATTGTAGAAGGGATGTGAGCAGCTGAGAAATGTGCAGGGTTTGAGCCTGCAGCATGGACTGAAACAGAGAAGACTCGGAGCTGGGTCGGAAGGAGAATGAAATTAAAGGCTTAGTTTCAGATACTGTAAGTTGGAGTTGCCGGTTATACATTATCTAGTAATAAAAAGGAGAAGAGCTGGAAAGTAGGTGTCTCAGGACCGAGAAGATGTCAGGTTCACGCAATGTGAGATTCCAGAGTAGGGAGCAAGAGGGATTAAGGCAGACTCAGGAAGAACTGCTCAGGAAGAACTACTGGAGAAGAGAGTTTGACCTGAAGGGAGTATTTTGAGGAGGGAGATTAATAGCAGAATTCTACCACTGAACCACCAGTGCTGCTGCTAGTAGTAGAGGGAAAAGACGTGAGTGAGCCTCGGCACTTTTTTATGTAGAGATGGGGAGGAAAAATACATATCTAAGAAAAAGAAAATGCCTGCATGTTTTGCTGCCTTGAATTTTTTCACGTTCAAGGAATCTACTCTTTTTTTTTTTTTTTTTTTTTTTGCCCCAAAGCATTGAGAAATATTATTTACCTTAGGAAAGAATGAGAAGGATGTGTGCCGTAAATTCTAATCTCAGGGTCTGGAAGGCTTCATGACTCAATTCTGACTGTGCTGGAATGTATTGAACCACATTTAAGCATTATTTCTTATCTTTGTAGGGAGATCGGCTTTGCCTCCTACGTAGCAGTTACATGCCTGTCTTAGCTTACAATCTATGAGGGCCTTGCGTAGTGACAGACTTCTTTCTGGCCATTCATTTTTGTTGTCATTAGGGTTCACAAGAGCTGTCTTGGATGTCAGTTCAAAGTATGTGGTTACTGAGTGTGGTTGGTGACCTCAGAATGGTTAGCACTTACACAGTTCTCCAAAGGAGAGTCTGGGGGTTGAGAAGATTTAACTAATAAGGAGTAGGTGAGCTCATTTTGCTTCTGTTGGTGTGCCAGTGCCCTGAGCTGGAATGAGAAGCTGCTGTGGGCTGTCTTTCCTAGATTGCATTTGCAAGTGTGTCTCGGGGTCCATTCGCCCCAGGGTAGGCATATCTGCACACACACAGGACAGGCGTGTTCTCTGCCAGATCTTATTTGAAGAAATGAGTAATTCCCAACTGAATTTGCTGCTCAGATTCTGTTGAGTATAATTTGTTTATATACAAATTATATAAAACACAGTTTTTATACTGTGTTTTAAGTAGATGGCTAATCTCAGCACCTATCTTCCAGAGGTTAAGGTGTATAATTGTATGTTGTAGAATGCAATCATTCTGAATGAAGAAGCAGGTTTTGTTTGGTTTTGTTTTTTGAGACAGGGCCCTGTTTTGTAGTTCAGACTGGCTTTGAGCTCACTATGTAGGTATGCTGTTCATGCTGGTCTCAAACTCAACACAGTCCTGCCTCAGCCTCCTGAGTGCTAGGGTTACAGGTAAGTGTCACTATGCCCAGCCGAGGATTTTTTTTTTTTTTTTTTTGAGACAGAGTCTTACTGTAAATCTCAGGTTGGCCTTGAACTCTCAGCAATCCTCCTGCCTTAATCTCAAGCATAAGCCACCACACCCAGCCCTGGGACCTTGCCTTTGGAAGACAGGCACCAGAACCACTGAGCTAAATCCCTAGCCCAATGACATTTTTCTATACTGGCTAAACATTGGTCATTTTTGTTATGTAATCGTTGATGTATACAGAAAAAATGTTTGAATTACAGAGCCTGATAATGAAACAGACCTCCACAGGCCCACCATCATTTTTACCTTTTTTTTTTTTTTTGAGGCAAGGTCTTGCTACGTATGTACTCAACTAGCCTTGAAATCATTGCAATCCTCCTGCCTCATCTTCCTGAGTGCTGGGATTGTAGGTGTGTACTACCACACTTGTCTTCATTCTTACCACTTTTTGAAGCAATTCTGGGAATCCTCTTTGCTGAGTATCTTGTACAGTGATCAAAAATGCAATGAATGTTAGGGCCAACTGCCATCCAGTGAAAGGCAGGCCCATAAAAACATCATGGTAGCTAGAGCGTGGTGGCACACTTGGGAGGTAATTCAGGAGGAAGGCAGAAGCAGGAGGATGCTGTGAGTTCAAGGCCAACGTGGGATACATAGGGAGACACTGTCTCAAAAAAAACAAAGGTGACCTCATCTACCCTAGTTACAGGATCTGACCCCATACTATTTCTAGCTCTTCTCTAAAATAAAAATGACCTCTGGGGATGCAGCTTGGTGGCACCACACCCACCTGACAAGCAGAACGTCCTGAGTTCGATCTCCAGTTAAAAAATAAACAAACAAACAAATGACCACAAAAGTTGAACATTTTGAATAAGTTCCGAACTTTGGGGCAGTTGTGACAGGTCATCTAAACACTCTCACAAAGGAGAACTCCCAGGACTGTTCAGGAAGAACTACTGGAGAAGAGTGTTTGACCCGAAGGGAGTGTTTTGAGGACGGAGATTAATAGCAGTGTACCTTCTAACAATTTTTTAAAAACTCACACATTCATCATGTTTCTTAATTATACCTCGCACCTAAGAAAATTAGTACAGTATGTGCTAGTGATATGTAATCTGTGGAGCATGGCTGTGTTTTCCATATTGTCTTAGGAGTACCTTGTATAAATCTTTTTTAAAAATATCAGGATCCAGTCAAGATTTGTATTAGGGCTGGGGATATTTAGCTCAAGTGGCCTACCTTGGAAGTACAAAGTCCAGAGTTTGATCCCCAGTACTGGAAAAAAAAAAAAAAAAAAGTCAAGACAGTTCAAAACAATGTTATAGTTGAAAACATTGTGTAAGGGTGAAAGATGTCAATCACAAAAGATGGGCCTATTTTTACAAACATTCAGAATAGGGATATCCACAGAGACTGGAAGTACATTAAGGTTGCCTAGCGCTCCAGGGACTGGTTGTGGGGATGGAAGCTTCATATGGATACGTTTGGTTGTTCCTCTTTATTCTCTGAAGGAGCCCCATCTTTCAACACTGACCTGTTAAAGAACTTAGGTTATCTGTCTTAGAGAATGCACCACATTCTGGATTTATCTGTTTCTTCGTGATGGCATTTCACTTTTCCCTCTGCTGGCTGTTTCCTGAAAGTGATAGATCTAAAGGTGTGGTTCAATTCAGGCTGAACAGTTTTGGGCAGGGGCAGTACCATGTACTTGTGCTGTGTCCCATGAAGTGGCTTCCGGTTTGCTTGGTAAAAGTGGTGCCTTCA
>PVIR01026446.1:0-23890 GCA_004026965.1 Petromus typicus | reverse complement strand
AAAAAAAAAAAAAAAAAAAGTTGTCCTCCCTTTTATTTTCCTAATTGGTATAAATAATAGCAGGGAGAAAACATATATAAGCATATCAGAAGAGAAAGCGGAGGTAGATGGGTAGACAACAGACCCAGGAATCACAAGACACAGAAAACAGAACTACATATTTTGAACTTTTTAACTTCAATATTTCCAAAATTTCTAACTGTAATAACTATGTAATTCCCAGAAAGTTAATTACTACCCTGAAATCCACTATCCTCAAAATGAATATGTGATTCTTACTTTGAAAAGAGTTTTCACCTACAGCTCAGATTCTCAATCAGAACTTATCCCCAATCTCAGCGTTTTCCCCTTTCTTTCCTCAGAAGAAACATCCCTTATGTAATTCCTAAACAATTACATCCAATATCATAAGAGTATATGAGTCTGAGTTTACCAACCTGAGGGGCAAAGGACTCAGATTCTGGCTGACATTACCTTAAAATAAATAATATCTAAACTAGACAAAACTATCAGTTACTTCAATAATTTGTATTTACTCTGTTTTACCAAAAAAAGTACCAGGTGAGGAAGATGACTTAGTGGTTGAGGTTTTTCCTTCTTCACAAACTAGTTTCTATTTACTACCAATTTATGAAGTGAGAAATTATTTGGGAGAGGGGGTACTTTCACCTAGGGTAATGCACACGACCAGGTTTAGTGGTAAAGTCATGGAGGTTGCTGATCATATATGTCACACATATTCTGAAACAGGTTTACCAACTCCAATGAAATGCTTTCTTACCAAAAACGTCACTGGTTTAATTGACAAAATATACCTATCTATAGAGAAGCCCATGTTGCCAGATTACATAACCATAGTCATGTGATTATTAAAATGATTGTTATGTTTAAACAATAGTTATGATTATCACTACTAATCACCATCACCACACTAGCATTTCGTAGGCCCCCATTACAAGTGTATAATCTTCAGAAAACCTCATGAATTAAGTAATACCCTTATTTAACTCAAACCATAATTATTTCAAAGCACAACAACCCAGATGAGCCAACAAGGCCAGCAGAGCCCAGAACTCTCAGTGTAACAAGATGGCAGGAGACCTCCTTGTTCAGTAGGCCTGCCGTGTCCACTCTCAGGAGACCCTTAATCAAAACAGTCTCCTATACATAATTTAAACTAGGTGCCACTGAGTAATATTTAACTTTAACTCTACTGCAAAACCCCAAACTTGTGAAGAGACAGGAAATCAAATATGGCCGACAATGACATTCAAATTGGTGATGCAATTGAGGATGTTTACTTCCTAGTATCTAACACAGACATTGAAGAAAGCAAAAACATCTCTCTTCCTGATGGATTTTCCACTCTCCTGTCTGCATCCCTCTAATTATCCAAACATTTTTTCCAAATGACACTATATACCATCACAATAAAGTTTTTTGTTGACAAATGAGTTTGAACCAGAAATTTGACAAAAAAGAATGAAAAGCACCTCTGGAGCTTATGCAGTTGACATTTCTGCTCTCACTGGATGCTCAAGAGCAACACCAAGAAATCTAGTTCCAGGGCTGCTGCCTCAAGTGGGACTATTTTAGACACAGCTCAGAACAGCTGTGGGCAATGTGTATACTGTGTAACAGTGTCACTAAAAACTCACCTCTCCCAGCAAATCTTAAGACACTCTAAGTTAAACAGACACCACTGGTTGGTTGGATTTGAAAGTTGGCTCCCCAGTGATTACACACCTTCCCTCCTTGTTATCACTCATCCAGTTTTAAAATAGCTTGAATTTATTTGGAGGAAAATTAAGCAACAAGCTGCATAGTTTTAGAATCGTGAAAAAAAATTAGAAATTCAGAAACTCAAATCCTGTGACCTAAATTAGGAAAACAAATTTTTTACCAGATTTTCCATTTCTAGGTAAAGGGTTAATTAAATCATGAGTTTGCCTGAGGTTTAAAAAAAAAAAAAAAACCCACCCTCCCTAAAATCAGCATCATTTGGACTTCTGGTGCCAAAAATCTGTTTGATGGAGCAGGCTTTACTATACTGACATTTTAACAGTAGCCAAAGTCCTGTTCCCACTAAATTCTGTCTTGGCAGTACCAATAATCTACTAAAAGCCGAAACTCCTCTTGGTTCCGAGTTCTCTAGCTCAGGAGTTTTCCACCCCAACAAGAAAGCTAAATCCAAGCAAGTCCTTCCTTAAGACATCTGTTCTTATCACAGAAACCAAAATTTATGTAAAATGAGACCAGCTTAATAATGACGGTTGCTGACTTGCTCAAAAGATTCATTAGACCTTTGATTTCAACCTGACAAGATGCAATTTCACATAAAAATTTCATTCAGAGTAAAATCTGATATTCTCAAGTTATCTCCAGATCACAAGAAAATCATCAATTAAAGAATAAATGAAAGGGGACTAGGAGTTTCGCCAGTGGTAGAAATCTTCAGCGGCAGAGCTGTGCTTAACATACACAAGGCCTTGCTTATTCCCTAACACCTCCTGAAGAAAAGAAATAAAATACAATGATTGTTTTCAAACTACAAATGATCTTCTCCAATGGTCACCTAAAATCATGTGTCATGGCTCATGCATAGATGTCTCTTCAAAGCCTCATGGGGTCACAGGTGGGGCTTTTTCAGAGGTGACTGGACCGAGACTGTGAGATGCTGGACCTGATTCATGGTACAACGCTAGGATCAGGGCACGAGTGTTAAGGGTGTGAGTGCTGCCGCACTAAGCAGCCTCATAAGATAAAAGCAGAAAGATGCTGCTGAGGTCCCTTGTTGCTTTTGCTACTTTATGGGCACCATGAACTGGTGCCCGTCTGTCTCAGCAATAAGAGAAGAATGACTTTTGCATTATGATATTTTCAAAAATGAATTAAAGACAAAAGTTTTGAGTTTGATAACATCCTAGATACTGATCACAGGTTCTGAGGGCTTCAAATCATTCCTGTCAAAATTTCATTGTAAGCTTACTTAACATTGTACTGGAGATATCTTTCCCGCAACTCTGAAATCAAACCATGTCGAATGTACTTGATTCAACTTACCTATTGGCCGAATGTTAAACAACTGTAAAAACAATGTTCCGATCAAATCAATTCACTTAATTTCTTCAAGCAGATCTGATTTCCATTATCTTTTAAAAAGTTCAAAGACTCCACCTAATGAAGAAAATAAAAGCAAAAATACCATGTAATCCAGAAGAGCTCTACATGATCTATTCATTTATAACACAAAAAACTAAATCATGGGCCGGGGATTTAGCTCAGTGGTTCCGGCGCCTGTCTTGCAAGCACAAGGACCCAGGTTCGATCCCCGGTAACCACATACAATACTGGGCGTGGAGACTCAAGCCCAGCAGCAACCAGTACCACATACCACAGTGCCGGGCGTGGTGGCTCATGCCTGTAATCCCAGCACTCGGGAGGCAGAGGCAGGAAGATCGCTGTGATGTGAGTTTGAGACTGAGCTCAGGGCCAGCCTGAACTAAAAAGCGAGACCCTGTCTCAAAAAAAAAAAAAAAAAAAAAAAAAGAAATGAGGAATAGATGCAAATGATTGCTCTGGAATAATCCTCATTGATTCTTATAACTTACTAATGCAAAGAAAGTGTGTACATTGCAGTTCTTGAAAGTCTTAATGCCTACCTATATATAATCTCGGTAATGTGACAGAAACCTAGACAGATCACTTCAACATAATGATGGCCCAGCAGTCTGGGCACAAAGCCACTAGCATGAATTTCCAAATCACTCTTAGAAATCTTTTCTCTCCTATAAAGTATTCGTTGTGGTAAAGAACCATTAAAGAGCTTAATTATGGCTTATAAATATAAGTAGTTCTTTCTAATTATTTTACCAGTAGAAGTATCTTTTCTGATGTCCAAACATTAAATTCAACATCAGCTCCAATGGGAGTTTTGAACAAAAAACAAGCACAATCTCAACTGGAGAAAGTTTAAAATAAATGGTGAGGGGGGAGTTGCTCATCAAAAGACTGAGATAGAAAATCCACTTCCAGCTACTTCCAAATCGGGTCTCACTGGGGTAGTTGTATTATGTTAAAATATACTAATATTTTAAAGTCTCAGAACAACAAACACGCTCATATTCAAGTGAAGGTTCAAAAACCTACTTTGAAGCTGTAAATAAGTGATTTTTATTATGCAACTTCAGAGTTACCACCTGCCTCTCTTCAGATCTCACTACACACATTAGGGAGATAAATCGATGGCTGACAACAGTATTAAAAATAAAGGTTGATAAGCATGTGCCATCCGCTTCTAGTACAGAGTTACAAAGTGTTTACTAAAAGGTGGTTGCTAACAATGGATAAGACAAATATCAATAATTACATATACTTAGAAATCTACAGTAGTTATGGGAAATACTTTTAATTCCCAGGAAGCCTATGTGTAGATTCTAACATTATTGTTATTTAAGAAGCAGTTATCTAGGAGACTCTTTGGATGTAGTGTCCAAAGACTTCTTCATTAACAGAGATAAAGTCTTAATTATTATTTCCCAATTCTTGCCATTATTACAAGACAAATGTCATATGCTTTGGTTATTTTATTTGTTTTATTTTGCAATGCTGGTGATAGAACCCCCAACCTCTAGTGTCCCAGGAAAGCACTCTATCACTGAGGTACCCAACTTGCTCATTTGTTGGTTATTTTAAATTATTCTGACTCAACAAATAGAGTCATGAGCAATGAAATGCAAAATGGCAGAGCACATATTTTTCTCACTTAAATATTAAAATCTGGGAAAATATTCATACATTACCCTGGCATGATCCAGTAAAGTCATAATGGTTCTCTCATCTACCAGTGGTAGATGGCTCCACAGTACCATTTCTTAGAAACCCCAAGACAGACCAGTGTAGATCTTGGTACATGGTACAACTTTTCTTTTGATTAGTCACTTTCCAACAGTAAACTAGACTGCTTCACCCATGATGTAAACAAAAGCAACACCAGGGCTGGGGATTTAGCTCAATGGTTCTGGCGTCTGTCTTGCAAGCACAAGGACCCAGATTCAATCCCCGGTAACCACATACCTATACTGGGTGTGGAGACTCACCCCAGCAGCAACCAGTACCACATACCACAGTGCCGGGCATGGTGGCTCACACCTGTAATCCCAGCACTCGGAAGGCAGAGGCAGGAGGATTGCTGTGATGTGAGTTTGAGGCTGAGCTCAGGGCCAGCCTGAACTACAAAGTGAGACCCTGTCTCAAAAAAAAAAAAAAAGCAACACCAAGATTATTTCAAATCATCTCACTGAGTTTTGACTATGCAATGGGAAAGTGACCTGTACAAAAGTCTAAACCTGCCATCCCTTTTTGAGTCCTTGCTCACTCCTTCTGTAGATAAAGTTTTCTTAAATTATCTGATTCTTGTCTCCTAAGAAGTCGGACATTTCTGAGTGCTGGCCAACATGCTAACAAGGTATTACACCTACACAGTGGTAAGTGTGATCTCATTTCTGCCTAACTATAGCTATTACAGCAAGTGCTTAGTGATTTGAACTGACTTATAAATTTTTCAGTGCTGACAAGAGTACCTAAAAAGTGGTGCCATGGTCAACTCATACCAAAGTTCAAAGGTGGTAAGAACAAAGTGGACTTGGCACAAGCTGTAAGTCAAGCTAATGTTCTTGGGAGACGAAGAAAGGAAGATAGCAAGCTGGAAGCCAACCACAACACCAGTGAGACCCCAGGGCAAAACACAAAAATGTAAATGTCTCAAAATACAAAAATAAAAATAAATAAAGCTAGGAAAAGGAAAGGGGATGTAGCTTAATGTGAGGAGAGAAAGATATTAAGAATAAAGTCTATTAATGTATTAGCTACACATATGGATCATTCATTCAGTTAAATGGCTCCCACAGATTAGGACAAAAGATGCAGATGTATCACTGGCAATGGGCATATGAACCACAAAACAATATTTCTCCAGAAATGTTCATTTTCTTAAAAATGAACAATAACACTTGACATTGACTGACATCTGACATTCAAGAAACTCCCTACAGTTTCTAAATTCCCAGTAAGGCAAAACCTATGTCATTTTATAACCTGATGAGAGAGGTTGAGTCAAAATTTCCTTATCTTTAATTTGCTTCTACTTGTGCCTCACCACAATGGAAAGGAAAACTACCTCAACCAGTATGTTAGCTCCATTAGCAGATCTAAGTCTTTCTTAAAGTTTCAATCAGTACCATGGCCTAAACAATAGAGCGATCCATCATTAGCTAATATTTGATCATGCTTGTCACCAATTGGTCTATTCGGTAATTTGTGCATAAAAAAAAATCAAAGGTACCCACAGTGCTGTGCTGGTGTGGCTTTCTCTAGCTAAATGGTTTAGCAGGGTTGGGACACAGGAACCACACTCTCCAGAGGGTAAGGGACACTCCCAGGAACAGCTTAGTTGACTGGTTTATTGCAACCCTGAGCACATTAAGTTTGCTTTTCTGTCCTTCACAGGAATAAAGGGCACAGTGGAGTGAGTTTAAGAGTTACAACATTTTTACTGAAAGATTGATACTGAGTGGTCCTCTTACAGACAACAAAACTGAGGCTCTGAAGGTCCAGATGTGTCACTAGAAGCAGGTTTCCTGACTATTACACTCTTTCCCCCTTTGTGTCCTAGAGCCTGTCTCTAATGCCATTGCTGCTGTTATGTCAGTCACGTTCCGATGCATCATCGCACATGGAAGGCACCTTTAGTTATTAGTGCTTCATTACGTTCACATCCACATCAGGGCTACTACACTCCATTCCTTGATCTCTTTTATTGTCAAAGATTCCATCATATTTCCTCAAATGCATTGTATACCTGCAAGATTCTCACCCATTTTTTACGGATAATATTCTTGAATTAAATGTATTACTTGCCTTTCATATTTAACCACACGTCTAAACACTGCCATTCAGAGCTGATTAAAATTGCCGACTCGTATATATGCTATATACACACACATATATTTATGTCATTACACATCATAGAAGATCATATATATATGTCTTTTCAATATTTTAACTTCCCATGTTAACATAATACTAGATTAATACATCTCTTTATGACACTTTAATTTTTATATTTAATAAACTTTCACATTCTACAAGTTCCCTGCCTCTGAATATTTCCCTAATTCCATTCCATTTGCTTGCAAATGTTTTGTTCTGTATATTCAGCAACTAAATTGTGTTAATTTTCTACAAAGAACAATATCCTTTACATAGAGAAAAACAGCCATTAAATAGAAGACAAGTATTAGAAATCTTATCTTACACAAAATATTTTAATTTCTTCCCCAAAATCAAGTTAAATCAGTCGCAAAGACACTTCCTATAATCCTAGCTACTTGGGAAGTTGAGGCAGGAAGACTGCACATTTGAGGACAGCCTGGGAAACTTACTGAGACCAGTCTCAAAATTTAAAACTAATGTGATTCTTGCCTCCTAAGAGGGCATGTAACTCAGTGGGGCAGCAGTGGTCTGCCATGTCTGAGGCCTTCCGTTCAATCCCTAGTTCAGCAACAAAATCAAAACAAAGTGAACTATAAGTAAATAACATCACGATCACTAAGTACTATCCCACCTGACCACTTTCCACTTCCATTTGTAACAAAGCCCTAAGTTCACTTAAAATATGGCAGAAAGATGTAAGATGACATAGTGCCTGATGCCCTTTCTCCTTTTGCTCTACCCCTTTTTGTTTCTGTCATCTGTGAAATAAAAGTTTTGATTCAAAGACAGAGAAAAGAAAAAAAAATATTTTAAATATACACAACAGAAAAGAGCCTGTGTTTGGTGGCGAATGTTAATCAGGTCCATATGTTGTTATCCTTGATGTAACGAAGCACTGGATGTTCACAGGGAATCCTCTACTTCATATAACCTGCTTGTCCCGTGCAGAATTCCAGACGCAGTGACAGAAGGAAAAGAAGGTCAAAGGGAAGAATGAAAGAGGCAAAGACTTGAATCTCTGTTTAAAGGCAGACGAGGACAAATGTGGGTCTTTGTCCACACTTGAAAAGTCACACTGTGTATCGAGATGTGTGGAAGCATGAGTAGTAGGCACCTCCATCCTCCTGAAGAAAGAAACACGTAGGAAATGTGGCAAATGTTTCACCTCAGCCCTGCTTCCTGAAAGACTGCAAGATGCCCACAAATTTTCTTTCCCAGAGTTCAAAATAGCAAGCTGAGTGGGAGTAAGCACTTCAAGTGCAAGAAAAGGAAAAAAAAAAACAAACAAACAAACGAAAAGGAAATCCTTCTTTCTGTTCCTTAGTATGAGATTGTTTTAAAGGCCGTTTAACAAGATATTTGCTATTTGAATCAAGGAGTTGTCTTGAGCTGTAATACAAATACTGTCAACTTAATTCACAGCCCCCTGGCCACATTTAAATGTGATCCTCTCTGTGTAAAGACAACAATTCATAATAACAGCAAGATCAAGAAGCAGTTCACAAGTCAAAACAAAACTCTTCCAAAAATGGAGATTGGGCATTGCTGGGGTCCTCACAGTGCTTTCCAAACCTTCAGCGGGCACTTGAGTGACCAGGACACCAGATTCTGAAACACAAATTCTGATTCTGTGGATCTGAGAAGAGCCCAGAAGTTACCAGGTGACAATGCTGGCATGCTAATGTAAGGGTCACCTCTTGAGAAGCAAGACTCAATTTACAGGATCTAACAGACAGCTGACGACAAATGTCTGCTGGGTTCCTCACACCATGCTCGTTGCAAGGAACAATCAAGTACATGCAGTCAGCCCTGAACTAACACACAAAAATGTGTTTTTAAAAAAGTAAGTGCTAAAGGCTAAATGTGTGGTAAGGATTCTAAGAATAACAGGAACTGAGATGACAAGAGTTCGTTGAGGGCTAAAGGAGCCGGGAGTGGGGGGCTGGAGGTGAACAGGCCAAAGGTCACTGTGATGGAACAGGGAGGGTGAGGCAGCACGACTCCAGGACTCTGCCAAGGCAGATGGAAGGGAGAGCCTTATGGGAAACTTTAACCAGAATCCACTTCTAACCAGAAAGCAAACTCTAGCCTTGTTTAAAATACATACGGTGGTGAATTAGAATACTACCCTCAAACATTAAAGAATGGGTCTTGCCTTAGCCTTATGCAAATTTCCTCTATTGGCAGCAGCAATAGTGTTATGAATGACATTTTAGGCTTAAGCCTGGGAGTACAAAATTAACATTTTTTTATAAGTACTTATGCATATGTATACTTTTAATTAACATATGTCTTTAATGATTAACAATTTTAAGAGCATTAGAAACATAACTTTTACTGCAATAGAATTAATAATCTTCCGTTAGAGTGTTAGAATCTTTTATAATAAAAATCAACATTTTCCTTTCTATAAAATATTTCTGGAGGGCACATGCCCACACAATGCCTTCAACCCCAGCATTATGCCTCCCTCTCCTCCCACACTGGCTGACAATGGGAAGAAAGCACATCTAGCAAGAGGATGAAATTATTAATGAATTATATCTTAGTTTTGTTTTTTTTTTTTAATAACCTCCTTTGTGGGTCTTTCTTGCCAAACCAAAATATATTGGCTAAACGGCACAATGGATTCCACTGAAAAGTGGCAGGGGATTCCCAAAGTCTATATAAACATGAAAATTCAGTCTCGAAACTTATTTTTGTTAAATGAAGAAAATTATAGAGGGCTTGGGGTATCCGCCGCGAGGGAAGAACAGCCTCTGAGAGAGAACACTTGCACACGTCAAGGGTTGCGCTGACTTCCGGTCTCATCACTGAGCCTTTGGAAACAACAACGTCATCACCTAGAGAAATAGCACTGAGAATAGCGGTATAGGGCCCACGTCATATTAATGTTAAGGCTCATGCTTCTGTTCCAGATAGCTTCTGATCCCACCAACCTTCCCTGTGCTTCCTATCCCTACTAAAGAAGTCAGAATTTAGGAAATCAGTTATGGTAAAATCCTTCCCTTTTTTTTTTGGACTTTGTACATCACAAGACAACCTGTATCGTGACGTGTGCGCTCCGTAGGGCTCCAGTGTTCAGGATGTACCCGGGGAGTCCTCCCCACCCCGACACACAAACACTGTGAATGCGCAGACATCATCTAAATGTTACCCATGAACTGCAGCAAGACGTGAAACAGAGGACAGACAGGTGTGCCCCAGTGAGACCAGGAAGTCTCCTGCCTTTCCTGCGCCTCCCCCGTTCAGGTGTCCTCCCTTAACTAGGTCATGGGGTCAAGGGCTCACATTCTACCTCCACTGCAACACGAAAAACAAAAACAAAGAAAGCTGTTTTTACAAGAGGCTGCCTCCAAAATGCAATGTGTTTCCACCTTTAAAAAAAATTTACCTTATAAGAAAACCAAAGCAAACAAACAAACAAAAAATCTTGGAACATTATAAACTTAACATCAAGAAAGAAAAAACTAGTGAAGTCACATCCTTGGGGGAGGTGCAGAACAGGAGCTAGAAACGCCCCTGTGTGGGGAAATGCTATTTATTACTAACTCCACAAAGAGACAGAGCAAGGTACTGTGTGATAAAATAGAGGGCCAGTTTGGGTCTGTTTTTGTTTTTCTGAAGCAACTTCTTTTTTAATTGAATGGGCCCTTCCAGAAACAGATCAATAATGACAAGATTCCTTCTCTTTCTCTTTGCCTCCCATTCTCCCTCCGTTTCCCTCCCACTTTCCTTTTCCCTCTTCCTGTTCCTCTCTCCCTGTCTCTCCAGTAACTACCCTTCAGCTGGTTACAAGGCAGTGCCACATTCCTTCTCAGGATCCCCCCTTCCCCTTGGCACTCCCATGTCTCGTCCCCCTTTCTGTAGCATTGCCAAAGGAAATCACCAGATGTCAGAATCACAATTGTGATAGCCCAGGTTTCCAAAGGCAAGCCAGGACCACAATGAAAACAGGGCTCTGCTGAGAAAGACCTCCCCAGCTAGCCCTGACCTCCTCACTGACCAAGCTGCTAACGTAGATCAAATGAAGGTCGATGCAAGGTTCCCAGAGCTGCCTGCTCTACTCCTGGGCCTGCTCCGGAAGGCCCAGGCAGCCCTGCAGACTGACAGGTGGCCTGGCAGGGCTGGCGTCTCCCCGCCCCCGGTGAGGGCTGGGTGCAAACCCTGCTTCCGCAGACACACAGACAGCTCTCAGCAGAGCAGCTGGGGACAGCCACTTGTGGCTGAAAGCAAGGCAGCCTCCCCAGCTGCGGCTGGATGGGGCTGTAGAAATGTATATTGCAGAGAGGACGTCCCTCTTGGCACCTAGTGTGAGTGAAGCCCAAGCCAGGGCACCAAGCGCCTGGCCCGAGGACAGCTTGAGGACAGCCCGAGGACAGCCGGAGGCACAGATCAAAGCCAAAGGCCCTGGGAGGCTGGCAGGCAGCCAGATGTCCCAAGCCACAGGGGGGTGTGCAGCCTCCGGATAATAGCAAATGGGATGTGGAGAGTCCATACATTCCAAGCACTGGGAGGTCTTCTCAGAGATTACACCCTCTCTTGGCTGGGCTCTGATTTAATTTCCACCGACGAAAGAAAAGAAAAAAGTACATGCATTCTTCAACTTCCTGTCTAAAAAGGCAGACATTACAATGCTAACTCAAGACACTCCGGTTCCTCCTAGCCAGCAGCCGCTGTCCGAAACAGTACAGCTAGGTGAAATGTAGTACTTACCAGGATTTTAAGTTTAAGGAGAACTATGACCATTTAAATATAAAACTTACAGTTCTTTTGCAACTATCCTCTCAGACACATCAATTCTTCTTCATTAGAGTGGCATCACACGGGAATTATAACCACACGGCGACACTGACTTGGCATTGCAAACAGCCCCATGCTAGGTAGCAAGGACTTAGGCTGAGGTGTGAAGCTCTCCCTCACAAACCTGACTCAGCTCTTCAACCGAAGAGCTCTATCCAGAGAAATTTTACCCATCGTCTCTGAACCTCACTTTAACATATAAATATACAGGAAACAAACTAAAGGGAAATAAATTTTTAAAATACTCATTCCCCTTTCCGTGGTCTTGAGGGGTTGGGGATGAAGGTTGTAGTCGCCCCTTCAAAGCAGAGTGAGCATCACATGGAAGTACTGCGCACTTCTGCCACAAACCCAGTGGGCCCCATCAGGAGGAGCCACTCTGCAGAGGAGCGCATCAGACACACAGGGGCTTGTTAGCTTTCCTCTCAGAGGAAATGAATACGAGTTGAGGTCACTCAACTCTAATCCACCCTGTACATCAGGGCTACACTGCCAGCAGCACATGCTACATGAAGCCAGCAGTCTGTCACAGCCCAGCGTGTCATCTATAATGGCATGCTGGGGGTGGAAGAACTTCCACACTAATCCGGTGTGGGGAATGCCAAGGTACAGAATTTTCCTTGATTGCACAAAATGTGGAACTATTTTCAGCTTCTGAATCATCACACTGGCTCCTTCACCAGTCCTAAAGCCGGATTACAACCCTTGAAAATATCTTTTCTGTTCCATTTTCACTTATTTGGACATAGGCAAACATTTAAAGTAATCTCCCATAAGCTTCCAAAAGATGAATCCATGAAATAAAAGAAAAAAAAAAAGGAAACGAGAGTTTCACAAACATGTACAATTTAAAGTGGTGACTGCTGTGGTCTTCAGTTATCTTCAAACTCTATAAAAACCAGACATTTAGCACTTAGCAGGACTTCAGGGCCAGAGAACAACAATCAATTCTGTTTTTTAGTCACACTTTTGAAAATGATTTTGCAGAGTGATCTTAAAGAGTGGAAATGTTAAAATTGCTATCTGACACAGGAAGAACCCCAGCTATTTCTGTATCAATTCCACAGGGATTTGGGATGAATCTTATAAAAACAGGGAACTTTGTTTGTTGTTCTTCATGAAAGACAACTGAGCCAATATCAGATCTCAAAACAGAGCAAAAGTCCAGATCTATGTGAAGGCTAGTAATATTTTTTAAAGCCGAATGGAATTTACATTCATGTCTTTAAAATTGCTGCCCAGTATGTGAATGCTGCAGGAAATACGTGTCTTGTTTTTATGAATGCTGAAAGGGAGACAGGTCCGTAACTCTGCCATGGTGCGACACCTCAGTGTGGAGCACTTGATCTTCACCCTGGAGCAGTCATGGCTGAGTGCACACCGCAAGGACTTCTTATCTTTAAAATTAACATGGGTTAATTCATGGTAACTAGATACCTGTTCCATGTAGTTACAAGCTAATCCTACCAACATAAGGACTTCCAGAGCAATCTTTCCCTAATGTACTTCAATGCACTGTGATAAAGCTACAGGCACAAAGGGATGGATTTAACAGTGGTCGATTTAGAGGGAACTTTGCACAGTCCATGACTGGCATACATACACTATCCTATCTGTGTGTGCGGAGAAAGGCATCATCTCTGCAGGAGAAATCATGATTGTTCACTATTTTCTGCTGATTTAAAGGAGGCACATACAGCACCCCTTTATCCTGACCCACCCACCTCCATGAGAAGGCAAAACAAATGGAAACTTGTGGAGGAAACAATTGCACCTTAATGTCCTCCCAAGCAGAGGTGCACTCTGCTATCAACATCCAAATGCTTTCATAAATAGCTGGAAAGTCCTTCAGACAACTGCACTTGCTGCCTCTGCTGCACAAATGGATTTCCGGCCAGCCAGCTGAGAGCGCCTCTCCAGCCCCGAGCCTAAAAGAGAACTAGAAAATTCTCTCCCCTTCTCAATTCTTAGGGATTATACCTAATCAATATGGCTGGTGGCTTTACCTTCAGAAAACCACTCAAAAGCATATTTTTTAATATTTAACCTCTTGAACTTTTCTGCCTGGAGAAATACAATTGTTCATTATCTTCATCTCCATAATCAACTAGCTCTGTCTTCTGTTAACCGCCTACACTCAGCAGCAATGACCAGACCCCAGCCCTGTGCTGCATCCAAAGGTGAACACAGGGTGTTTTCTGACTTCACAGCACAGCTGGTTGGCGGAAGCATGCAACATGCTGTGGAAGAAGTGACGACAGGATTCATAGGAAGGAGAGAGGGCAGAGGTCAAGGATGGTCCGAGGGGAGGCTAGGGGATCTTGGGTCATCGGCACATGTTTGTCAGGTACACAAGGGAAAAAAAACAGTGTGATAGAAAACATTCAGTTTTAGAAAGCAAAAAAAAAAAGATTGAGCTCCTTAGAAACATCTAGGTAGAAATGTCCACGTGGACCACTAGAGCTAATGGGAGTACTGAAAATCCATCTTGGAAGACCAGTAGCGTCATTAACATAGAAGATGATACCTCAAACAGAAGGATTCTAGGACACTGGGAAATGTAGAGGCTGGCGGGCTGAACGTCAGGGAAAGTGCACAGACAGGTTTGTAAAGAGCCAAGGAAGAGAGGGGAGCTCCTACATCGTAGCATCATCAAAATGAGTGAGAAACAATTAAATGGCGGAGTCAGATCCAAATTCACACTAGGTCAAAGAGACTCAAGACCTAAATTATGTCACTGAATTTCAAACTTAAGAAACTACTGAGAAGTTGCCAAAGCAAATGGTCAAAATAAAGGACCATCTGAGATGAGTAGAACAGTAGTTACTAGAAAAGCCACTGGGGTCACTGCTTTTATCATTTCTTTGTTTGATTTCAAGATGGAAAGGAGCTGACTTTTTTTTAATTTTCCAAGTTGAGAGACCTTTAATAAAAAGATCTGTAAAAAATAACAATGTCTTAACAAGATTTTACTGGGTTAAATTTTGGCCACAGTGAAAAGATAATTATGGCTTGATTGTATTAAAGTAAAACTTCAAATTCTCAACAATTAACTAACCGCTATTATTGATTTATGGACTTGAGAGCCTTTAATCAAAGGAATATGCTGTTCTGTTGTAATAGGAATCAGTAAGAAATTACACAAAACTAAGGGACAATCTTAAAGCTAAAACTAAAAAAAGCCAAAGTTATGTTTTCATCAGATAATTTTCAAGCTGAACAAAACTTTACAGATCACCCATTTAAGTCTGTTATTATAAAGCAGATTTTAAATCAATGCATTCATCACAGCTTCCACTGGAAAAACTATCAAAACCAAGTTTAAATTGTGCAAAAAGAAAAAGAAATGCCTACCACAAAAGGCTACCCAGGGTACCCTGTGTCAGGAACTTTTAAACATTTTATTCTGCCATCTTGCTGGAAGGGGATTTCTAAACCTAGCAATTACAAGTTAATCAGTGATTTTGCCAAAGAAACTTCCCGAAGGAGCATCTGAAGGAATTCAGGGGCATACTAGAGTTGCAGCACCCAATGACTACGCACCCTGCTCAGCCGGGGTCACGACCCACGTGGTTCCCACCCTGGAAGTTGCTGCCTGGCAAGGAAACAAATCTACAGTGAAAACGGTAGGCAAGAAACATGGCAGTCGAAAATGGTGAGTGTTACAAGACGCTAGTATCTGTCACATGACTATATCTGAAAACCCAGCTTTATTCATGTGATGAAACATTCAGAGAGAGAGAGAGACAGAGAGAGAGAGAGAGAGAGTGAGAGAGTGTGTGTTTCTTTAGGACTTATACAGTGACCTGTAAGGTTAGTTCCTGGGGGATATAAAAATAACAGAAACAGGTCCACATGTCTGTATTTCTATAACAAGTTTAATTTAGTGTTTTCCAACTCCCTTTGCCTCTGCATCTTAAGCAAGAGATGAGAGAGAGAGAGAGAGAGAGACAGAGACAGAGAGAAAGATACAGAGAGAGGGAGAGGGAGAGGAGACAGAGATAGAGAGACAAAGAAAGAGACAGAGAGACAGAGAAAGGCAACACCAAGTTGAGTAGGCCTGAAATAAGAGTTGGCTGTAGCCAAGAGTGGAATCCATCTGTCCTCAGTCTAGCAAGACTTGGGGGTTGTGGCTCTCTTAATATGCAGACACACATGTATAACCTGGGCATGATCTCTGTCCAGTCTAAGGATCATTCTGACGGCCTAGATTCTCTTTCTGCTGCTCTGATTTCCACAGAGGAAGCTTAGAAGTTAGAGCTTACTACTGAAAAACATTAAGAAAATGAAAGGTCTAGAAATAGTAATGGAGTTCAAAATATCAACAGAGAAAAATAAAAATAACCAGCATTGACTGTATCTGTGTGTTCCAGGCTGTGGTAAGTGATTTCCATGTGTTTGCCCAAGTAATCTGCCAGGCAGGTGCAGTTATTAGCCCTCCTGACTTACTGAGGACTGGTGGCCTCAAAACTTCGAAAAGAACCCATCCACGGTCCCCTAATGAATGCTAAATAAGTTTTAAATTTTAATCCTTTGAGTCTAATTCTAAACCATTGTTCTTAAACATGTGCACATAATAGCAATCTGAGAAAATCCTTGGATAAAAGAAACCCATACACCTTGCAGCTATCTGCACCCAGTTTTTAGATCTAGACATCATGACACTGACCTGGTAGGTAGGCAGCCAGCATCAATCCAAAATGTTTCACCTAACAGCTCAGGCCTCATTACTCACTCACTGAGCTGGTGTGGTTGACCCCAAGGTAGCAGAGGTTCCACTAGGTTACCAGATCCTTGTAAGGGACAGAATGCTTTCATGTTGCAAATGAAGGTCACTGCTCTAGATCTGTCAACAAAATCAAAATCCTTCTTATAGAGCTCATTTTACCCAGCTCATTGTCCTCATTTACAATGGCACTGAAAAGCATGTATCATTCTAAAGTAAGGCTAAAGTTGACACAATACATACCCAGGTTCCACTACATCAATTTGGAAGGCACACACCACCTATCTCTAGAAAAATGAATGTATTTCCTTATTCTTAAATTTAAAAATCACAAGTTTCCCCAAAAGAAAAATAAAACTCCACTATGTGATAGTCTTTTACATTTTGTTTAAATTCATTATGGACAAATATCTTTAATTTTTCTACCAAAACATAGTCTTTAAAAATGTTCTTTAAAAAAATGACCAAGATGATTCCCCCTACCCGTTGTTTATTCAATTATTCACACAACAAACAAATGCATGATGCTATATGCCTTGGTTCTTATCCTCATGGACCTAAGGCGCTAGTAAAAGATAAAAAATAAAAAGATTGTTATTGTGTGAATTTCATAACAAAAAGTATGATCTGTAGTCAGGAAGCCACATAACAGTATTTGAGAAAGCAAATCTCAGAGTGACATAGTCTTCTAAAAGTATGCTGTTTAGTTGAGGAAAAATATCACTCTTTTCATGATCAGAAGCCTTAAAAAAGAGTGCTTAGAACAGTCCACCATGACGATACTGCACTCCAAAATTTACAAATGTCTGAGGGTCTCGGAACGCAATTTAAAAACCATCAGTAAGATGTTCTATGAGCTTCTCCAAAAAAGTAACTGACCCAGCACTCACAGCCAGCTGTGCTGCTCAAGCAGCTCACAAGCCACCAGAAAACTTATATTAAAGTAAAACCACACTTCTTTGTGTGCCTGAGTGGGCCATGGAGGTGTGACCTGGGGCTCTATGTCTGGCTTCCTGACCCTTCTTCTCTAGCCTTCTTGCTCTGCCCTGCTTCCCTGCTACCATGAACTGAATAGCTGTGCTTCAGACGCCCTCCTGTCACACAATGTTCCTACCTTAAAGTCAACTGTCCAGGGACTTAATGGAGCAATAAGCTCTTCCGTCTTAAACTTATGACTGTCAGTTATTTTCTCCCAGTAATGGGACGTCTGACCAGTACACCAGCTTTGGTACATTTACCAATCCATCTAACATGTCCCCTTGTATGATCTGACAAATTTCAAAGAGAAGAGAACAAATACAGGGTCATCAAAATTGGCAGACTTTCTCAAGTCTTGGAGTAGTAGGACCTCCTATTGTAGTTTGTCCATCTAAATGATAAACTTCTTTATTTGACAAATTTGACATAAACATTCAGCATCTGATGTAGAAATAAAGAACAAGATGTCTGAGGACTGATTTTATGTTTAATCTAAACTGCTCTTTGACTATATAGTTTTTAGAACGCATGTTTTATCTTCTTTTTGTGAGAACCTGCCAATATTTCAGTTTTTTGGTTTTGGCTTATTTTTTCATGGCTTCTACCAGTTGGTATTTCAGTGCATAGGTTAAGGTATTCTTCTGTCCTCTCTTGGTAGACTAAAAACCATTTGGTTAAAAATTACACACAAAAACATGTTCAAATAGAATTTAAGGAAATTTCCATACGTCTACTTTTTGCAAGATGGAGAAGCAAACCATCACTAGTTCAGCTTATCTACCTTCTGTGCCTGGGACTCAGAATGGGGACAATGAGGGGTCTATCCCCTCGCTTCCACAGGTCCCCCCATGGATCTCATGAAGATGTCTCTTGTGACAGGGGCCAGCCAGGTGGTTATACCTGTTCTTCCATCTCTCACTATGGTTCCTACTTAAATAAATCATGTATCTAGTTCATTCTCAAGCCTACTATTTGAAATTGGGAATATATTTCTTTCGAGGACAAGTGTCAAAATCAGTAGCTAGTAACCCAGACCAATCTTCCCAGGCTTATATAATTCGATTCAGAATTAGTCTGAGGCAATGTAATAAGAGTACCACAGAACCTGCCAACATTAGATGGAAAAGCTTCTTGCCAAACAAACTCAAGACTTGGGCTCATAGTGTATCAGAATATCCTTTCCCAGTATGAGCCAGAGAAGTCCAGGTAGGACTCTGAGAAGTAAGTGATGACGGGAAAGTAGAAAGACACACTGTTTGGGCGTAGAGTGAGGGATCAGAGCCACCTACAGGGAAACTTTCAGTTGCTCTAGTCTTTTGTCAGAGGCAGCAGGGTTGGCCAAGTCACTGGCAGCAACAGAATGAGCAGCAGAGGATAAGAAAAACGAAGGCAGGAAAAACAAATGAGTCAGAAATGAAAACCATCCTGAAGAGGGAGAGCCCAGAGCCGCAGGCAGGACAAGGAGGAGACTCCTGCCACAGGGCAGCAGAGGCAGCAGGGATGTCCTGCGGTTGGTGCTGCCATTCACTGTCCCAGACTAGGAATATTCAGTGCTTAGGAACTGCACCCTCCCAGTCCTTACTTTCTTACCCTCATCTCTTAAAGTGAAGCTTCACGTTAACAAAAATCTATTTCAGGTGGTGAATGTTGCAACCCTCAAATACACTGTTTACCTCCAAAGGGACATTGAGCAATAGCCGGGTTATTTCTGACTCCCAAGCTTGGGAGGCAAAGGGCTACGCTTTCTCATCTAGCAGGTAGAGGCTAAGGATGCTGGTGAACATCCCACAATGCTCCAGGTATTTCCCCAGCGGGGGGTGGCGTGGGATAATTATCCAACCCAAATGTCAAACTTGCTGAAGACACTCTATTGCATGGTAAATGCTGTGCTAATTTCTTCTCCCAGTCTCTCTCTCTCTCTCTCTCTCTCTCTCTCTCTCGTTTTTCTAAGACAGTGTCTCACTTTGTAGTTCAGGCTGGTCCTAAACTCAGCCTCAAACACAGCAATCCTCCTGCCTCTGCCTTCTGAGTGCTGGGATTACAGGCGTGATCACCACACTCAGCACTGTGGTATGTGGCACTGATTACTGGTGCGCGTGAGTCTCCATACCCAGCACTGTTGTATATGGTCATTAGAGACAGAACCTTGGCCCTTGCTCTTGCAAGGCAGGTGCCAGAACCACTGAGCTAAATCCCCAGCCCTACGTTAATTTCTGATACTGTGCTCCTGATATATTTAAGCAAGTGAGTATAACTCAAATACTGTAGACAAAATAGTAACTATATCACTCTAACTCTACTTGGAAGGTCATCTTCAACATAAATTCTACAAACCAGCAGCACCATTCAGAATTGCAAAAATATGAGACATAGCCAAACTTTGGGAGGCTGGCACTTACTTGCCATCACCTGGATTGAGCAGTTCTCAGGCAAACACTAGGCAACCTCCTATGTGAATGTAAACCCTGCCACCAACTCCACAGGCCATATTTTCAGCATCTGTGCAAACTGCAACTCTACTCCTCATCCAGCATCGAATGACAGCCAGAAGCAAGAGCTGTGCTCACCAGGCTCAAGCCACTCACCCAGGAAATGTCAGAGAGAGGAACCTTCTCCAAGGCAAGGAACATCACCACCTCTTCCTGGTCCCCTCTTACCTCATTTAGAAAGAGTCTCACTTGGTTATTTTCTACTTCTTTTTTAGTTCCCACCACCATGATTACTTTCTTCCGGAATGCGGAAGAGAAGGAAGGGCTGCTCCCAGGGCGAACACGAGAAACCCTCCGCAGTAAGGTCTCCCAGCCTGTGTGGCTGTGGACACCAGCACATGACACTTAGTAGTTACTGGGAGTGGTACTTTTTCAAGAGCAACTTTCTTGAACATAGACTGAAATTGGCCCCAAGCTAAATAGGGACCGATCGCCACTGAGCTCCAGAGCATCCTGGAAATGCTGATTAGAAGAAATCAGGGAACAATCTTTGGAGGTGCTGGTTACACTCTGGCCTCTTTGGCCACCGCTTTCTGCACAGATAGTCATCACTGCAGGTCACTACCTTCTCATTGTCCAAAGGGCAGGAGAAGGGTACAGCACATTTTCACTGTCTCCCTAATGAAAATCACAAGCATACACTCAGTGAGAGGCAACCATACAGTTCTGAGGGGCCTTTAGTTGTAGATTTCCAAATCTGTTCCTGGGAGCCTCTAGCGACACTGAATGACGTACTCGGACAGTGTCCACTCTTCATTCTAAGAATGAAGATCCTGTGTATCTCTTTGAGATTTTAAAACATTACTTCCATGACAAAGTTTAAATGAAAAAATAATCTCTGCTTCCACCAAGCATGAAAATCTTTTTAAATTACATTTGTAGTCAGATTTCTGAACACACTACAAGGGAGACATGTATAAGGAAAACTAAGAGTAATAAGCATTCATTTTTTTGTCATTTCAATAATATCCCAACTTCTCAGGGCTACATTTTCCCAGATGAAATGCCAGATTTCAGTGAGTTTAATAATTTAGATATTCTGATACATTATGTTTGCTGGGGTTTTCTGTTGACTTTTCTGTGTGTGTGTGTGTTTTTTTTTAAGTAGAAATTGAATGCTTTCAAAAATACCTGTCATCTATTTTGGTTGTATTGACAACTCTTATGTCATTACCTTTTACCACATTCTGGTAAGGGGGAAATAGCAAATGGCATCTACCTTCACCTCTTTTCACTAAGGAGTAGCAAGGAGTGAGAAAAAAAACTCCCTGCTCCTCAGGTCCACCTACTGCTCCCAATTAACACCCAGGATTCTTCCCAAGGAACCTCAAGAAAAGGCTGAATGGCATCTCCTTTGTCTTGTGTTACTGTCACCAAGGGTCTGGCGGCTCTCTGTACAGTACTTCTGAGCTCACACACGCACCAGACTGACACCCTTCTCAGTGCAAATAACTCTAATATGACCATTGTGCCACAGAAATCAATAGCAGTAACGACTGCCTTTTTTGGAAGTGCCTCAGCAGTCAGCTGGAGAGAGGGTATTGCTAAGCCAGGCACACTGCCTGTCTGAGCCCTGAAAACAAGCTTCACCACGGAGAAGCATGAGTAATTTACTTATTAAAGAGACGCCTGTGAAGCCTGATACAAACAGACAAGTGTAAAGCCTTCCATGCACAAACCAAATGCTTTGTCTCAATGACCAGAAAACGCAATAAGCACTGAAATCGAGTTTGTATCACTCAACTTCCAACTTTCAACGATGAACCTGAAGAAGATGACACAAAGAAATGGTCTGCCAGGGCAGGTTCTGGTCTCGAGGGGCTCCCCGATGACTCTGAACCCACAAGCAGGAAGTGGCAGGGAAGCCTCAGTGACTCTGCTGGTAGTCACCGGGTCCTCCACTGAGCTACTGTGCAGTTCTGAAGGACTCTACCCTAGCAATAAAAACCGAAAAAAAAAAAAAAACTAAAACATTATTAGGAAATGCAGCTTGAGTTAATGAACAAATTCTTAAAAATATTACATCACTTCCCATCCAATGTTGCCTGTCCACTTAAAAAAACAGACTACATCTAAAGAAACAAATTCAAACAGTTCTACAATAAGCTATTACATGGTTCCTACGTCTGGGTCATTCACAACTCCCGGAAATAACTGCATGTTCACCAACAGCTCCCTTTTTGTCTGTTGTCACAGGCTTGCAGAACCTGTGCAAATTGACTCTGGACACCATCCAGGCATAATGACCAGGTTCCTACTGATAATTATGCCGGCCCCTCTATAGGTTCGTCAGCTCAAGAAATCCGCAGACGCCTATTGTAATGAGCAGAAACCTACCTCTGTTCAGCCCAGCTGTGCTGACCACAATGCATTAGAAAAACAATCTTCTTTGCAATAACCAACTCTGGGCATCACTGGTTAAAAAAGACTAGTTTCCTGTTTTTCTCATAAACTTCAGAGTGTGGGTACAGCTATTTTTTACTCCACCTACATCTTTTTCTCTTTAATTGTTGAAGATTAGATGCTGTAAACACCTAATCATGGGCATTTTTATATTAAGACTCTGAATTTAATTGCAGGTGGGATCAGTTCTTTCCAAGCTGGGCCTCCCCTCTGCTGAGCCCCCGAAGCTGCCAGACTGTGGGCTGCAGGTGGAACTGGAGGCTAGGGTGGAGGTGGGGTTGGGGGGAGACAGGGTGGGGTAGGCAGGATGGGGTGGAGGGGGTGAGTTCCGGAGCTTCCCCAACCCAGCACCACCCCGGGCGCGTTGTGTCACTGTAAGGTTCCCTGCTTGGAGAGGGTGGGGGATCATGTGTGTTGGAGGGGTTCCCCTAGGAAGGGGCTCTCAGCCCAGACTTGGACGACTGAATCTGGCCACCTTAGAGTGACATAAATCATCCAGATTCCCACACATCTCACTTGTATTTGACTCAGCCTTTCCCCTTCCCCTCTGCAAAATGCTAGTCTTGTTTTTCACTGGGACTCTGAGGTGCATGTAGGCCAGGTACATTATAGCGCTGTCCTCTGGCTTGACCCCATCCCTGCATCCAGGTGCCTGCTCAAATATCACTTCCTCCCTCCTGGGCCCTCCCCTACCTAAGAGTGCATAGGGTCTTCACACACACAGGGCAGGAGCTGTGAGGAACAGCTGGGACCGGAAGCTCAGAGCAGGCAACACTTCTGTTCACCCCAAAGCCACTGGCACCTTAAACAGGGCCAGGAGAAAAGGAGGTGGTTGACTAGTACAGTACTTCCGGAAAATGAGTGCCCATCCCCCTCTGCTGTTATTTATCCTCCTTTATCTCATCTCATCTCACCAGCTACCCTTGGTGCTCCTTTCTAGAAACCCTCATCTGTGGTCATGCAGTTCATTCATGTCTGTCCTTCTTACAAGCTCAAGCCCCTAGAAGTTGTGCTCCGGACACCTGGCCCCTAACACATGTTCAGTAACACTTTGTGAATGCAGCTAAATGAATCACTTGTGCTTGCCTCTTTTGGACGCAGAACTACAGACGGTGTAGAAATAAAAAAGGAACTAGGAAGTCATTGTCAGAAACACAAGTTTCTGTCTATGACTTTTACACGAGTATTATAAATTTCTTGTTCACCAACAAGAAAAGAAAAGTTAATTTCCTTAGCCAATAAGTAGTATATACTGAAAATATGACAATAAGACTTCTTTGCCCCTAAGTCTGTTAAAACAGACCAAGGATATAACTGTATAAAGCAAAGTCAAACATGAAATGTTTGGGCCTGTACTGCTAAGCAAGAAGTTCAGACAATATCTTTTGAAAGTCAATGAAGAGGAAGGGTTCTAAGCTAAATCAAGATCTTCATTTTGGTTAAAGTTCACAGTAATGGAAATGCAAACTTTTTTTCTTTCTATAAGATTTTTTTCTTT
>PVIR01026445.1:0-23912 GCA_004026965.1 Petromus typicus | reverse complement strand
CAATCCTCCTGCCTCTGCCTCCCGAGTGCTGGGATGACAGGCGTGAGCCACCACGCCCGGCACTGTGGTGTGTGGTACTGGTTGCTGCTGGGTGTGGGTCTCCACACCCAGTATTGTTATGTGGTTACCGGGGAATCGAACCCGGGTCCTTGCGCTTGCGAGACAGGCGCCGGAACCACTGAGCTAACTCCCCGGCCCAAGTCCTGGTTTTTTAAAGAATCTCCACAGTAGTTGCACCAGTTTAGTTCCTACCAACAGTGGAGAAGGGTTCTTTCCTCTCCACAGCCTAATAAAGTCCATCTATCCCAATTTTCTGTAGGGTTTTGATCACAAATGGGTGTTGGATTTTGTCAGACGTCTTTTCTGCATATATGGAGCTAACCATCTGGCTTTTGTCCTTGAGTATATTGTTACAGTATATTATATTGATTTACATATGATGAACCATCCTTTCATCCCTGGGATGAACCCAACTTGGTCAGGGTGTATGATCTTCTTGATGATCCTCGGTATTCTGTTTGCCAGTATCTTAGTGAGAATTTTTGCATCAATGTTCTTCATTAGGGAGATTGGCCTGAAGTTTTCTTTTTTGGATGGGCAACTATTATTTAAACTGAGTTATAAAGAATAGAATACTGAGCTGAGCAAAAGAACAATTAGGCAATTTGTAAATTAGAGTTCTATTTATGTTTCTATTTTAAGACCTATTATTTAATTTACCTCACTAGTTGAATCTAATTGTCAGTTTATGCTTAAACCTGGGTTCTTGGCAAAACCAGATATAAAAACTTATTTTCTTTCTTCATAAACATTTACTGTTTTAATCAAATGATATGTTCACATTCTAAACAAATAACCCTTTTCCATGTAGGAATAGCTACAGAGATTAGCTGGTACTGACTCTTCAGTATGACACATACACCATAATAGCTTTCCTCAGGAGATGTTAAAGTCTATGCCAGTGTAACAATAATTTCCTTTGCCACAGTAAAATGCATTCTTCAAGCACCAAAAAACAGTTTCGTAAGCAAAGGTTAAAGGATAGCCCGTGTGTGCTACACCGTATCCATCTGTCAAATCACTTGTTCCTATATTAGTGAAATGGAATGTTTGTCATGTATCTACAAAAGGGACCCAGAGGAACAAGGTGGAACAAGAGATTAAAGTGCAGCCAGGTAGAATCTTTTACATTTTTGCAGTATTCAAAAAGCTTACAGTATACCATTGAGATTATAGCACATAAATTAATCATCTATCACTTGACTCGCTGGCTACATCTACCTTCTCATTGCATTTTTTCTACAAAACTTCTAGTTGATTATTTGCTTGTGAATAGGTTGACTCCAACCTCTGAGCTCCAAATCTTGTTAAAAACGAATAGCAATTATACCTATAGTACCTTGTGTACTTCGAGCTGGGGACTTCTCAACTGGATACTGCAGAGGTATTACAATGCCTTGATCTGGCTTCTGAAATGCTGAAATGAGATTTTTTATTTTCCGAAAAAATCTTTTGTGCACTCCTGGAGCTGTCTGCAAAATAAAAGGTCGATCAAATTATTTACTTACTTCATAATGCTACCCCAAAAAACCCTACAAAATATGCAAGGGATGCACGGAGCGGTAACATTTGTGTAACTTGTTCAAATATTTGAAAAGATAAGGAAGCAAAGAAAACAACATTCCAAAAGCGGTCACTCTGGTTGGCTGAATATCGTTGCGAGAGGAACTAATGAGCTGTCATTTTCTTTCTCCCAAGGGTGGTATTAGTTTGTACAAGCTCTTGCTCATCGGCCTGCCCTTCTTGCCTGTTACATATCATACATCCCAAACCTCTGAGGGTACACAGGCCATTACCCACAATCAGTTCAGCAAAAGAGGGCAGGCAGTTAAACACAGAAAAAACACAGATCCTACAGATCGTAAAGAAAAAGCCCAAGGAACCAATAATAGGAATAATAATAATAATAACTCACTCATCAATCTACAATATAAAATACTGCACGAGAAATTAAAAATTGACTATCGTGATCTACACAATACATGGCTACTCTGACCGCTAAGTTGCTGTCTCTGTCGACACTGCATTATGACAAAGTTTTCTCTAAGACATGAAAATGAAAGACTATCGAAGGTCATCTTTGCTTATCTGTTTTTTTAAAGAGATCATTATATGCAGCTGACTACTAAAATGCCCTCCTTCCCTGACATCAGTTGTCTTGCAAAGTTTCTGCCTGAAATCAACAATTTCCTGCAAAGGCTTATGAGCCAAGCTGCAGGCATCAGCTCAAACTGTCATTTTACACAAAGAAAAATAATAATGCTGTGAGGAATTGAACAATGGGTAGAGGACTTTTTTAAAGAAAGTTGTTTTTAGCTATTTCTTATGGAAGATTTTTTTAAATGGAAGCGGGATTTTTTTAGCATTTAATGAAAACACATGAAGGCTGACAAGTAGACTTCTGTCAACTAAATAGTGTGCTGGAGCGAGCAGACTGTCCAGTTACTCTCAGTCACTTCCCACACGGAGGCAAGTAACTCTTCATAAGTAATAATACAAAAGTTGCATGGGTTCAAATAATTCCCTGGCCCTAAGACACAATCTCCAAATTGCAAAGATAGGCCGTAAGCACAGAATCCGGCCTCGCACCTTCGTCACAGCACTTTTCCATTTTCAAAACTGCCTTCCGTCCTGGCTCCCACTCACTGTATTCTCACAGAATGGCGGTTACTGACTGACTGAGTTACTCTCACTTCGTGATAAAAAATGTAAATACAAGGAAGTTAATCAGCTTGCCCAGGGTCCTGCAGATGACTGGAAACCTTAGGGATCCCTCTGTATCCCTTTCAGATTGGGATACAATCTGAAATTGGATCAAGAAGGTTCTAGCTATAATCACCAACCAGAGAAGAAAGTATCCACCCCCCCCTATGCGGACAGATTTTAAACCACACAACATTGTAGCTATTCTTAGGACTTGTAAAACCATTTGCCAACAGAAGTATTATGTTTATATGGACAGATATGTGGTTACCACATGATTACCCGTGCTAACAGAAGGATGATAGCACTGGAGACATGGAAGCAATTTGAATTTGGGATGCCATATTTCCTTCGCAAATTACTGGCCTAATTTATAGCGATTTTTCTTAGGCTAACAAGTAAAAATATTAAGCATGAACTGCTATCCTGCTACTCAAATGCACAGAAAACTCCAGAGGCATTAAAGTTGGCAGAGAGATCTCTAAGTTCTTTAAAACACACCACTGATAACTGACATATTAATAAATGATAGTTGACTGTGTAGAACTCTGTAAATTAACAAGCAAAATATTAGCCCAAATCACATGAACTAAGTTAATAATTAAGCAGTGGTCTTAAAAACGCATATAATATTTGTTTTTCTTAACCCATGGGATTCATAGTTCAGTTTACTCGCATTTCTCCAAAACTACTCAGACTTACCTGGATTTCTAGCTCAGTCTGTGCATAGAGAATGGAATGCTACTGCCATGACTTTTGCTGCATCATGGCAAATGGAAATGTTGTTTGAAAAAGGAATACAAATATCTATCATTTACCCAAGTCTGGAAATACATTCACTACAAGAATTGTCCTCCTGACAACTCCCATCCTGTCATTGAACTCAGCTATTGTTCCAAGTTGCACATTTCCCGTGCTGTCACCTCTTGTTTATCCGTGGAAATGTGTTTTGCAGCACGCCTGGTCTTCAGTATGCTCTAAAGGAACGTCTTCCAGTCAGATAGGATGAGCTCAGAGAAGGCACACTAGTTTACGATTCATCTTAGCAAAGCATCACAGTAGTCAGAAGAAGCATTAAACTGATCTTAGAAAATATAGAATTGTTGAATTGTTTTGTTCCTTGACATCCTTCTGCTCTCTTGGTATAAATAATGACATTATTATTCAATAAACAGGGTCGCTCTGAACAATGAGATGAGGGGGCATTTATATTCAGTAATCCTTGTCAACATGGTCACAGGCATGCAGCAGTCTGCAATGATGTTATACTCAAAGTGGAGGAAATCAAATTTTAAAACAAGGCTGTTAAACCCTAAAATATCTGAGATCCTTTCCATGAATGTTCTTCAGCAGCTGAAGACTTCTCCTCTGGGGAGAAGGATTATTTCTGTCAAATCAAATACAAATACATGTATATCCATCCATATAACACCTTATACATAGCTATTCTTCATGATAAATTGTTTAATTTCATATTTAATTATCTGTAGTGATATAAAGAATTTTTTAAATAGGTATATACATCGTTTTAATTAGAAATGGCACTGCTTTTCCTTCAGTTAGTACTAGAGTATTAATTATTCTGATATGCTAACAGTGTATTTGAAAATCTGTCCTAATTCATCTCAGAAGTTCAAAGGATTGGTAGTCTATAATTTCTACTGATGAATTTGTAAGCCTAGAGAGCTCTTTTAGTTTTTTTAAGTCTAGATTTTAGTTTCTTAAATGCATGGGTGTTATTAATAGTTAATATTAGCATTTATGTTCCCCTTGAAGTATTTTCATTATAAATATGGACTATTTTAAGGAGTCAGGAAACAACAACAAAAGTCATTTAAGTTATACTTTCAGCTGCAGAGACCTAGAGGTTTGGTAAAATGCGACAGCCCATAAAACCCTGGTCCATGGAAATAGATTTCATTCTACAGGCACTTCTTGGAATGGTAAAGGTGCTTCCAAACATTTTCAAAGCAACAAGAATTCCTCATTATAAAGAAATCTTATTCAGAGCCTTAGTTTATAAGCAAAATAAAAGGGAACTGCTCAGACTGATGCCAAAGTAGATATGCAGAAACATATCCACTTATCTCCTGCTCGCCTTCTGTAACCACCTAGGAAGCCTGTGGACCCAGATAGAAGAACATTGTGGTTCTGTAGAGCATAGCTCACAAACATTGCAAAATTTCCTCTCCCCTGTCCCAACTACTCAAACATGGCTCAGACAGGAGCCCTCCCCCAGCCACACACAAAGCAGCAGCCATTACCATAATCACTGTGAAAACCTCCTTCTTTTGAATTATTGTTCTAGATAATTTTTCACTTTACTATGTGTACTCATCATACTATTCAGAAATTGTCAAACTTCCACATTTCCATGGGCTCCCTGTGTGATAGGACCTGTAGGTAAGACCTTCACTACCGGCATTGTCTCATTTATTCCACCAAATGAGCTCTGTGAGTAGGGAGGAAACTATTGTTAGGCTCATTTTACAGATGAAGAAACTGATTTGCAGAAACTGAAGTACAGTAACCTGCCCAAAATGATTAGACCTACTGGGGAAGGGAGGTGGGGAACTAGAGCTGGAGCACCGACACACTTGCCAACAAAGCCCAGGATCTTACTTACACTGCCGTCTACGTCCATGTTATATCTTCCCCAGGATATATGGACTCTTAGAAGTAAGAATAATACTTTATTGACTTTTATATGTTTCCTAAAATTTCATGTAGATACTAAAAGTTTGACATCTTCTTTCAACTTTTTTATCTTTCCCAAGCCGTAGCACTCCACACAAAGTTGTCTAAATGGCTTTGGAACCAGAATTCTCTAAGGGCTTCTTTTTCACTATTTTACATCCTCCCATCTCTGGTTCCTATTCCCGTTGAAAATTATTTATCTACTTCCCATTATCTATCCTGTATTTTGCTCTTTATTTCTATTTGCAGACACTCATATAAGAGAAACCATGACATATTTAGAGAGAAACTTTACTGATTTCAATCTGATGAATGTTTCGGTAATATTTGATATGAATTCTCTTTTATAAGGTGAACTTAAATGTCAAACACACCTCCTCGACACTCTCTGAAACAAAAGTAAATAAAAAATAACTGTACCTCTGCACTCCAAGAACCCATTTCTGTCTGGGACACTCGGTATGTATAAATGTAACCTTGATACCTGTGAAAGAATAAATTTCCATTACTGAAAGTTTCAGAAGAACAATGAATGCTCTAAATTTCAATGTACTACTTCCATACAAATGTCACATACCAGGATACACACAGGTGGCACACAGCACCCATAGGAAGCAAGGGCAAGGAACTCTAACTTGCTCGCACAATACATATATCTGACCATGGGTTCTAGTGAGCTTTATCTTCCGTTTCCCAATGGGGATGCTCTCACACCTAAGGATTTGTTTCATTGAGAAAGGAAGCAGAGACGGAGATGTAGCTCAGTGGTTCTGGAGCCTTCCTCACTAGTGCAAAGTCCTGAATTTGTTCCCCCCACCCCAGTACTTAAAAGAAAAAAAAAAGGGAAAAGAATGAAAGAAACTAAAAAACTATTATACTTGATAAGTCATGAATTATTAGCTTCAACAATTCACAGTCATTGTTTTTAAGTACATCAGCACCTGAAGTCTTAACTCATTCCAACATCAACCCTAAAGTTTTAAGTCGAAAGCTTGAGTCTGAAGGTAAAAACATTCAGTGGAATGAAACACTACCATATCCACTTAAAATAATATTAACATTGAAAATATTAATTAGAAAAATACTGTAATTATAACATCATAAGCTTATAATATTGTAAGTATATAATTCTATTATGACACTATTATTACAATGTATAGTAATACAATATTACTGTACTGTTACATAAAAGATTATACTACTACAGTAGTAATCAATTTGAATTTAGAAGGAGTATTACTTCATAAAATATTAATCAGCCTGGGCCGGGGACTTAGCTCAGTGGTTCAGGAGCCTGCCTTGCTAGACCAAGGGTCTGGATTCGATCCCCAGTAACCACATGCTACAATGACGGGCGTGGAGACTCACACCTGTCATCCCAGCCCTCGGGGAGGCAGAGGCAGGAGGATTGCTGTAAGTTCCAGGCTCTCCTGTGCCACACAGTGAGCTCAGGGACAACCGGAACTACAAAGTGAAACCCTGTCTCAAAAAAAAAAGTCAGCCTTAAAAAATAAAGTATGCTATTTGCAACAACACAGGGGGAACTAGAAAATATGACTATGTTAAGTGAAATAAGGCACAAAATAACAAATACTATATGTCTTACTACTAAAAAGTAGTCCTGAAGAAGTACAGAATAAAACAGTGGTTACCAGGTAATGAGGAGGGTGTAGGAAAGGAAGAAGGAGGAGACGGTGTCTTCTGATAGGAAGAACAAATTAGAATGGTTCACACAGCACAGTAAGATAATTGTGAGTAACAACTATAACTGTATATTTAAAAATAGCTAGTAGAAAGGATCTTACATGTTCTCAACACAAAGAAATAATAAATGTCTGAGGGCCGGGGAGTTAGCTCAGTGGTTCCGGCGCCTGTCTCGCAAGCGCAAGGACCCGGGTTCGATTCCCCGGTAACCACATAACAATACTGGGTGTGGAGACTCAACCCAGCAGCAACCAGTACCACATACCACAGTGCCGGGCGTGGTGGCTCTCGCCTGTCATCCCAGCACTCGGGAGGCAGAGGCAGGAGGATTGTGATGTGAGTTTGAGGGTGAGCTCAGGGCCAGCCTGAACTACAGAGACCCTGCCTCAAAAAACCTAAAAAAAAAATTAAAAAAAAAAAAAAAATAATAATAATAATAATAATGTCTGAGGTTATAGATACACCACTTACCCTGATCTGATCCTTATAAATTGTGCACATGTACTGAAATATCCAAATACACTGGATGTAGGCATGCCATTATGTATTATCTACATGTAGTGAAGTATCACACAGTACTCCATAAATATGGACACTATATATCAATTAGAATAGGAAGTTTTGTGGCTGAGGATTTGGCTCAGCAGTTCCAATACAGGCCTTCCAAACACAAGGTCCCAAGTTCAATTCCTGGAACTACCAAAAAAATAATAAAAAATGTTAAGGAGAAAAAAGGAATGTTGCTAATGTACCTGAAAACAGCTTGTCCTTTTAAATGTGGTGAACATTTTCTCCTAATATTCATTTTAAATGCACTTTGCATGCCTAAATAATTGATTTATACTTTATGCCAAGCATTTTGCATGTTGTATTAGTTTGCTCGGCTGCCATAGAAGAGACTCCTATATACTGGGTGGCTTAAACAAAAGAAATTTATTTACTTCCCACAGTTCTGGAGGATAGAAGTCTCAAATCAAGATGCCAGCGAGGGAGGTTTTATTCTGCGCTCTCTTCTTTTGACCTACGTGTAGTTGACTTCTCACCATGCCTTTCCTAGTGTTCAAGCACTAAGAGACAGAAAGATCTTTCTCTTCCTCTCCTCACAATGTCACCAATCCTTCAGATCCAGGCTCTACTCTTGTGAGCTCATTTAACCTTAAGTACCCTCTAGAGATTCTACCTCCAAATACAGTTACATGAGGTAAATGTTTAAAGACATTCGTGTACACAGTTTAGTCCGTGGTGTATCACTCCTACCCCTATGAAATTATGCTCCTTTCCCATCCAAAATACATTCATGCTATCCCATCAGCGCCTGAAGTCTTAACTCATTCCAACATCAACCCTAAAGTTTTAAGTCGAAAGCTTAATCTAATTATCATCTAAACAGATACGGGTGATACTCAAAATACCATTCACTTTTAGGCCAAATTCCTCTCAAGTTATAAGCTTATGAGACCAGATAAGTTATGTACTTCCAAAATAAAGTGGTAGAGCCTGAGAATTTAGTTCAGTGGCCTGTCATATTGCCTTGTTCTCTTCTCTTTGGTACAGACTGGCAGTGCTGCCTTTGTCAAACTGTACTCCTGACTTCTATGGATGGCATCATGGGAAATCTCCTCAAGGACTGAGAGTCCAGTCATGCCCTTGATATTCTCTCATAACTTGCCAATAGGCTGAAAACTTCAAAAATCTGGTTCTTTTTTACAGGAGAAAGAAGGAAAGAAACAAATCTCTTCAGTTAAATGTCCAATTTCATTGCTCAGAAACTATCTTCCACAAAGTACTAGAAGACACTTCAGTCAAATTCTTTGTCATTTTATAACAAGGACTGTCTTTCTTCCAGGTGCCAAAAATATGTTCCTCATTTCCATTGGAGATCTCAATTCTACCAGCATTCTGTTTGTGACAATCTAGGCTTTTCCTCAGTGAGCATCTCAAAATTCCTCCAATTTCTATCCATTCCTATTTCCGAAGTCCCTTCCACAAGTTAGGAATTTGTTATAGCCTCTCACACTTCTCAGTACCAAAATCCATATTATTCTGCTTGGGTTGCCATAACAAAATACCACAGACTTAAACAATATAAATTTGTTCCTACAGCTCTAGAGTCTGAAAAGTTCAAGATAAATGTACTGGTAAGGTAGGTTCCATTGCAGGGCCTCTTCTCAGCTTGTAGGCAGCTATACTTCTAAGGTAGGCTCATTTGACCTCTCCTTTGTGTATCTATTCTTCCTCTTTTTGTAACATCATCAGTCTTATCAGATTAGGACCCAATTTAACCTTGATCACTTCCTAGAAATCTTAACCAAAAATTGCAGACACATGTGAATTTTTAAGGGACATAATCCATAGCATATGAATTATTTCCTCTGGATTTCTACAAGAAATCATATTTCCTTTATATTATGACACTCATTTTATAGGTGAGGAGACTAAGAAGTTAAATAATCAAAGCCAAAGATGAGATCAACAAGCAAAGATTAGACCCATTTGACTCTAGAAGCTTCTGCTCTTGACCTTCACATTGTAATAGATATACAGATTTGTTATGTTTTAGTAAATATAGTAATTCTGCTTACTTTGATTAATTAACTTTTACAGACTTTTCATCTATTAAATTTATTTTAATAGTACATAAAAACTAAATTGTACATATTAATTCAGCACCATATGAGCTTTTAATTTTAAGTCAGATTAAAATATTATCTATATACTCAAATACTATCACTTCTTTACCATAAAATCCTTCAGAGTCTTTTCTTACAGATTTGTTGAATGGTATTTATAGTCACCCTACCATACAATTGCACATCAGACCTTTTTGCTCCTATCTAATTGTAATTTAGTATCCATTGATCAACCTCTTCTCATCCCTCCTCCTTCCCTGTTGATGCCATCTTACTCTCAACTTCTCTGGGATCAACTCTTTAGATTTCACGTATGAGTGAGATCACACAGCATTTGGGTTGTTGTTGCTGACTTATTCCACTTAACGTAATGACCTCCGAGTCCATCCATGTTGTCACAAATGACAGGATTTCCTTCTTTTTACGAGTGAGTAATGTTTCATTGTATACACTGTTTATACCACATTTTCTTTACCCATTTGTCATTTGGTGGAGACTTAGGTTGTCTCTGAGCTATTGTGAATACTGCTGCAATGAAGATGGGAATGCAGATGTCTCTTAGATATACTGACTTCACTTCCTTTTAAGTGGATTTACTGGGTCATGTGGAAGTTCTGTTTTCAATTTATTGAGGAAACTTCATACTGTTTGCCATAATTCCTGTACGTATTTACATTCCCACCAACGGTGTACAAGTGTTTACTTTTTTCCACATCCTGGTCATCACTTCTTATCTGTAGTCTTCTTGAAAATAGCCATTCTTAGTGAGCGCAGCGATGTCTTTGAGGTTTTGTTTGCATTTCTCGGATGATTGTTGAACACTTTTATGATTTGTCTAATACACTTTACTTCAGTAAAAGTAAACATTTCTGTGAAATAAAAGTTTATTTGGCAAATTATAAAAAAGTATACTGAATTTAAAATTTTGAATGAAAATATGGATCAACATGATTTCATTTCATGCACTTTCTAGTTGCTGTTACTGGGCACAATTTTGGGTCAGTAGACATCTTTAGTTAGCATACACACTAAAAAAATCTGTTTAAAATCACTGTGTTTCTATGTAAAAGAACAGGTGACGCTACAGTATTAGAAAGTCATGCTTGAGTCATTTACTCTATTTGCCATTGAATTAGAAGTCTTTTAATGTGTGGATTAAGCTATTATTCCTTTAATTTATACTCATCACTACTGACTACCTAAAGAACAAAAAACGAAAACATTCTAATCAAGTTCATTTGATTTGTGACATTGAACAAAAGGTCAGTTTAACCGCTGGTGTGATCAGATGAAAAGTTTAGTTTTTGTTACAAAGATCGGCCAGAATATTTAGATCATTTGTAAAATGGCTTCATATATACCTACATATGATATGTTGAATAAGTTGTAAAATATTCCACTGTTAAAATCTTTTGCTTTTTAAAAAACTGAAATCTACTTGAAAGCACACTGATCTCAGCACGTACTCTACAGGAAACAAGTAAAGATATTTGATTTACATTTTCCCCATGAGATCATGAAACATAGGCTTTAAATGAATTTCTTAAAACTGCACCACAGCATGGAGATGGAAGCAGGAGACAGCGTCGGTCCTTAGTTCCATGCTCCCTATGGGAGGCGATTAATGGCAATAAGTCAGCAACATCAAGGGTGATGTGCAAATGTGTTATTTAACATCTCAGAGACAATGCAAATAAAATTGTACGCAATTTGTTTTCCACCTTCTAAAGTTGTCGGTCTCTTAAAAGTACAATGAATCTACTTCCCTGCTATCATTCAGCCTCATTTCATCAAAATAAATGAGTCTGTTTTGAAAATTGTTTCCTAACGAATCTGATCTTATCTCTCTTTCAGTTAAGCAGCAGGAACCTGAGTACCACTTCAAAAGTTCTTAGCTCCTTTAGTCTCTGAACAAACTAGTGTCAATGACACATAAAATTCCTCACAATTAACGCATCTAATATTAACAATTTCCTTTCCCAACCCCCCCCCCAGCCCCTTGAATTTCTGAATGAGCAAAAATTGTTTGGCTTCTCAAATAGGCCGGGACTTTATGACTTCCAATTTACGTTGCTCAAGTAACTGATCACAGATTCCCTGTAGCTAGTTCTAATTCTAATATGTCACGGATGGGGGAGAACGAAAATAGCACAACTCAAAATGCGTTCCTAGGACAAGGGCATGAGCATGACCAAGGAGTTTTGAACAATGTAGAATCTCAGGCCCCAGCCCAGACCTGTTGAATGAGAATGTGCATTTTAACAAGATTTTCAGGTGGTCTATATAAACATAAAAGTGACAAGAGGACTGAGCACAGAAAGAATAGCCACACCTCATTGAGAATATTGAGGTCAAGGCCTCCAAAGTCCAACAGGAGGGCTCTTACCACCACCACCGGCTCACTCAGTCTATGATTTATGCACACAATTGTATTTTTATATTTTTATATAATCCAAAGCTTTATCAACTGTTTCAGTTTTCATAGGGTAAATTTTTCAAGATATTTTAGCCCTTCATTTCCAATGAACTTTCATAGGTTTATTTCCTGTGATTTAAATTATAAAAGAGTAAATTTGTAACATAAAATTAAACTAAAATAATGACTGTAGTTTTTGAAACTACATATACCCTCTCTGAATGTGTAGAAAATCACTGTCTGGGAAACAAACTCGCAAGATATAACATAAGTTATAAAATGATGCTAATGTTTGACAAAATAACCCTGCTTAACTTCATATACTTCAAGGAAACAAATCAAGATGAAAAAGCAGCTTGACAACAGTTTTCACAGTAATTGTATTTTAGTAGTGAAAATGGAATTAATTTAAGTACTCCTAAATAATGATCCCTTAAAGAAGTCATTTTTGGATATGGCCCCAAAAGTACAAGAAAGAAAAGTAAAAGTAGAAAAATGCAATTACATCAAAATTAAAAGCTTCTGCACAGCCAAAGAAATAACAGAACTATCCACTAAATAAGAGAAAACATTGTAAATCATACATTGATACCCACAGTACATAAAGAGTACAACAACCTCAATAGTGGAAGAACAAATAATGAGAATTAAAAATTGACCAAAGTAGGGGTGAGGTATTAGGGTAGGTAGGTCTATGAGAAAAAATGAGAATTGAGTTGTGTCATATACTGGTACAAATTCTCATTATTGAGTGCAATCATGACACGTATATGTAATGTACCAATAAAGATTTAAATTTTAAAAAAAAATGCTTGGGCCAGAGATTTAGCTCAGTGGTTCTGGTGCCTGCCTTGCAAGCACAAGGTCCTGGGTTCGATCCCCGGTAACCACATAAAACAGTGCTGGGTATAGTGACTCACGTCCACCAGTAATCGATACCACATACCACAATGCCAGGCATGGAGATTCACGGCCAGCAGCAATCAATACTAAATACTACAATGCCAAGCATAGTGGCTCATTCCTGTAATCCAGCACTCAAAAGGCAGAGGCAGGAGGATTGCTGTGAGTTTGAGGCTGAGCTCAGGCCCAGATTGAACTACAAAGTGAGCCCCTGTCTCAAAAAAAAAAAAAAAAAGAAAGAAAGAAAGAAAGAAAAGGAAAGAAAAACTAAACATCACTAATCATCAAGGAAATGCAAATTAAAGCTGTAATGAGATATCAAGCCACATCTACTAGAGTAGCTATTATTAAAACATGAAAGACACATGCTGAGAGGATGCAGCAAATTGGAAAGCCTTGCACATTGTTGTTGAGAATGTAAACTAGTACAGCCACTGTGGAAAACAGTAGGGAGGTCCATCAAAACATGAAAACTAGAAATACGATGTGATTCAATAATCACTACTGGGGATATATATATATATATCTGAAAGAAACAAAAGCTGTATGGCAAAGAGCATATGCACTCCCATGTTCACTACAGATATGGAATCAACCTGTGTTAATCAGTGAATGAATAAAGAAAATGACATATATATATATATATATATATATGTATGTATACATATATATGCATGCTAAATAGAGAGGTTATTCATATATATGCGTGCTATATAGAGACATTATTCATCAATAAAGAAGAATGCAAGAACATGAATAGAACTGGAAATCATTATGTTAAGTGAAATAAACCAGGCATGAGAATAGAATAGTACTCACCAGAGATGGGAGGAGGGCAGGTAGGATTGGAATATGTTGGCCAAAGGATACAAATTTTCATTTAGGAGATACAAGTGCAAGAGACCGATTGTACATCGTGAAGAGTACAGCTAATCATATTGAACTGTATGCTTGGAAATTTCTGAGATTTTAAATTTTCTCATCACAAAAATAATTATGTTAAGTAGTGTACATTAACTCAATTTAGCACTTCTGCATAGTACACATGTGTCAAAGTATCACACCGAACACAATAAATGCAACTTGTATTTCCTAATTTAAAAATAATAAGAACCCAAGTATGTGAAATATAAGGGAATTATATGTGAAATGTTCCAATTTACATGAGAATTTCAATATATTAGAGTCTTATATTTTATATGAGAATTCCAATATATGAGAGTCTTATATTTTCAAAGAATTTTAAAGTACATCATTTACGTTGACATAAAATAAAAGTAGTTGTAAAACATGGACACAAGAAGGTGCTACACTGACTGAAACTATTCACCTATCTGTTTCTATTTGTGCATAAACTAGAAACAAATTTAATGTAAACGTGTTCTTGAATATTAATTTGCCCTATGAATTTATTTAATAGACTAATAGCATTTTTAAAGAAAAAGAAGCACAATTTTAATTTGGAGCTTTTAAAATCAAAAATCAGAAAAACATGATTCACTTTTTTAAACTGTTACCTTTAGAAGTTTGTGTTTTGTTTTGTTTTTCTTTATTTTTTGATACCAACAAGCCATCTTGGGACCTTGCACTTGCGAGGCAGGCACCAGAACCACTGCGCTAAATCCCAAGCCGAGTCTACTCTTAGGCTACTTCCTTTATTAAAACAGGCAAATGAAGAATATAGTTTAATTGTAACTTCTTTGTCCCTTTAAGTTGTATTTTGGACTTGTTTATAAGTCTGAAATTTTAAATTTATCATTAAATACCTAGAAAGTAAACAACTGGTAGAGAAAAGTGAACTTTTAAAAATTGTTGCCACTCATTTATTTTCATAGCTAATATTTTACATTTTAATGACTAACAAAGCATGGTTTCTCCAGTCCCTGCTGATATAAAAATATCGTAGTCGACCAAAAAGCTATCCCTAACCCTTTAAAAAGTTCAAATTATAAATGGTTCATAAAAAAGCCATCAATTTATTTCTTACTTTCTCAGTGGGTCAGTGCAGGGGACAGATTTTAGTTTCAAACTAACCAAACCACATCAATTTCATCTTTATGCCACTTCAAGGACTACGCAAAGGAAAAGATTTAGCTACATCTAAATTCTTCATGACACTGCAAATACAGGGAGCTAGTTCCTATGCCCTCTGTGTCTCTATAAAGTAATACTATCAGAGACAAAATTATGTGACTCACTTTTTAAATAAACATTTTATATTCTGAGGAATACTGCCCTACACAAAGTTATCATTATTGAGAATATATTCTGATTCAAAAGGTTTCCAAATTTCTTATGGCGTGACATTCTTCTTTCACAGTGAACTTGAATTTTTGTAACAGTCTAAAGTCATTTAGCTTTGAGAATAATGATAAAACCATGTGATATGGGTTTTACTTAGTTATGACAATAATTATAATCTCTACTCTTGAATTGAATAGAGGTTTTATTTGCATATAGTTATGCTGGTGTAACTGTGTCCTACAATTATTTATAGATCTTTTAGTTAGATTAATAAACACATATTAGATGCTAACCTTGTAAATATAGACTCGTGTAATAATCATGACAAAGCTCTAAGATAAGTACTATCATTTTCATCATCCTTTGTTTTGCAGAGAAGAAATCTGAGGCACAAAAACTTCCAGTAGCTTCCCTAGGTCAGAGCTGGGGATCTGGTTAGGACATCTGGGCTCATAACCACCATTTTACGATGCAGTCTCTGAGAGAGAATGAATTAACAGGTTGGTCTTCAAAGCAATTGCAAAAGTGAAATTCACAAAAAGAGAGAAAGAGAGTCTGCTTGCACACAGGGTTGAACTCTCACCACTGAGGGAGACTACAGGAGAAAAATCTAAAACAAAGAACACAGATGGTGAGAGCCCAAAGGTCAGCCCAGACTCCCTCTTTACCTCAGCTAAATGATGCCTGAGGATTAATTTCGCAACTTCACTTTTGCACTGTCAGTCAGAGTCCGCACTGGATTTGTTCACTTGTGAAGTGTCTATTCGGTGGTGTGTGAGAGAGAAATTTAACCTTAGACCAGGCTGGAGCCTCACTCTGCCCTTCATAAATTGTATTCAGAGAATTCAAAATACTTTTGGTGACCTCAGTTATCACAAAGATGTAGAACCAATATATATCGCCAATGGAATTCGAACTCTAAATGTAAATTAAGTAAAAATCTCTCACTAAAAGAAGTTAAGGTATAATTTCAGCTCTTTGACATGCTGCTCCCGTGTATTACAACTGAGAAGTGGGAATTCTTTCCTCCCCATCTCTCAGGGTCAGTTGTTTGATAGGCACTTTAGGCCCAGTCATCCCATTAAATCTTAAAGGGCAAAAAATAATTATGCTTTTATCTAAAGATATACATGTCAAATGACTTCATCATGTGTCCTTGTGGCTAAATTATACTATGATTTTTTTTCTTCCAAATCTTCCATCAGATAAGTAACAAATTAAGGTACATGTGGAAGATTGCCAATTATGAAAATATGCTACTTTTCAAGCTAATATAAAAAAGTTTAAATTAGTTCCCCTCATATAACCATGAAGCAATTCCAATAAGTATTCTATAATTTCTGAGTAGTTATAGCTACCTGGAGAATAAGAAGGAAAAAAGTAAGAAGGTAACATATATCTCAGTGAGAAGAAACTTCACGTCCTCACAAAATCAAAGAGGATAAGGTTAAAAAAAAACTATTAACATTAATAAGAGCATTCAGTATACTGAATGAACACAAGAAAAGTACGTAAGACTGGAGCTTTCTCGTGCAACAATAAATACAGTGAAAACACTCTCTATTTATGAAAAACACATAAAAAGGCATACTTATTCACACAAATATTAACTAGAAATAATCCTAACAAAAATGTGTGTGACCTAGAGAAAAAAAACTATAAACTTCTATTGACAGTTATACATGAAAAAATACTAAATACAGAGATAAACTATGTATTTCAAAATAAAGAGTAAATGCCTTTTGTTGTTTTAGACAGGGTCTTGCTATATAGTTCAGGCCGGCCTTGACTCATTATGTAGCACACACTGGCCTTGAACTCCCGGCAGTCCTCCTGCCTCTGCCTCCCAAGTGCTGGGATGACAAGCCTGAGCCACCACGCCCAGCGAGAGTAAATTCTTTGATGATGAAAAATTTTCCCACAATTTATTAATGATTTTAATGTAATCCCAGTTGGGCTTTTCAAATATAACAAAATTATTTAGATTTCATCTCAAATAACCAGTAGGTAAGAATAGCAAATAGTTTTTAAATATATTAAAACATTATATTACCATAGTACTATTAGTACAAGACTACATCACTTGAGTGAAATAATCTAGAGATAATAACTTTTACATATATATGAAAATATTTCACTACATAATAATACAAGCTGCCAAAAACAATGAAGAATAGAATTTTCACTTAATAATTTATATTGAGACAATTGCTAACTATCAATAAACAAAATCAAGCTAGATCCAAAATGAAATTCCAAAGAAAATAAAAAGTCCAGTGTAAACTAACAAAACCATGAACTTGCAACAAAAATTGAAGTAAATTTTTATGACATTTCTAAAGTAGAAATAGCTTTCTAATCTAAGAAGCAACAGAAGACATCAAACACAAAGAAAAGAAATAATGGATTGACATACTAAAATTTTTAAATTGTGTGCCCCCTTCAAAAAAAGTTAATGGCAAACACCACACTGAGAAAAAATATTTACAAATGAGTGAGGGTTGATACATAAAAACAACTTGTACTAAGAAAAAGAGTAAGATCCAAGAGGTTACATGAAAAAGTACACAACCAATCTATAAGTGAAGATATACAACAGTTTAACAACTACTTAAAGATATTCAAAAGCCAATGAGAAAAATCTAAACAGTAAAAAAGAAATAGGATATAAATATAAAATAAAGAATGAGATGCCAAATTTCCAAGATTGTTTTTAACAAAGATACTCATTTCTAGGGAGGATGCAGTGAAATGAACACATTCTTTCATTATTAATGAGCTTATAAACTGGAATAACCATTAAGAAAAATGACTTATTGACCATGTATATGTAAACAATCCTAAATTGTTCATATTTCTTGACCTAGAAATTCCACATTTGGAATTCACATAAAGGAAATGTCACAATACCAAAAAGAATTTATTGTAGGAAATACTAATCATAACTTATGATATGGGGCTGGGGATTTAGCTCAGTGGTTCCAACACCTGTTTGGCAAGTGCAAGGTCCTCAGTTCAATCCCCAGTACCACATAGCACAATGCCAGGCGTGATGGCTCATGCCTGCAATCCTAGCATTCTGGAGGCTGAGGCAAGAGGATTGCTGTGAGTTTGAGGCTAGCCTGAGCTACACAGTGAGTTCAGGGCCAGCCTGAACTACAAAGCAAGACCCTATCTCAGAAAACTAAAAAATTAAAAATAAATAAATAAATAATTTAAAATACAGGGTCAGGTATAGGGACGCATCCCTGTAGTCCTACCACTTAAGAGGCTGAGGCAGTAAGGTACAAGTTTGAGCCCGAGGGTCTACACAGCAAGTCTCAGGGGTAGAGCAAGATCCTGTCTCCAAGAAAAAAAATAGAATGATTAAAATGTCAAGAGCTGAGTTATTAGTGAAGAAAAATATGGTATATTCATTAGTTATATGGATTATAGAAAAGACATGCATATTCACAAAAATATTAACTAGCACTAATCTTAAAAATGTGTACGATATATTATCATGTAACCTCTGAAAATAATATTTTAAAATCATTGCCAAGACATTATGTGTGAGTGAGTTTTTTCATGCTAAGTGTGATATGCAGTAGAATACAGTGTCATAAAAACATGTATATGGTCATAAAGCAATTTATTTTATCAAATATTTAAGAAAATCTACATAATTTTCAGTAATATATGATTTAAAATATAAGACTGTTTATAATTTTCTCTCTGTCCCTTGGTCTGTGTTTTTCAAATTTTCTATCACATTTATGTACAATGAACCATTTTAATAGACATATAAAAATTTAATATTTTAGGGAAAATAATTGGAAGGGAAATATTTTAAATAGAGCTACCCTATAAATAGAATATTCTTTTGCGCTTTCTGAGATTCTGTTTTTAAAAACTGGACAAAAGAAAAAACGCAGTATGAGCAAGCCAAGCCTGGAGATTCAGAACTGAACATAATTTGAAAATGCAGTTTAAAATACAGTTTGAAATGTATATGGAATGTGTTTGTTGTCTGTACATTAAAACTGTAGAGACTAAAGCTCAACCAAATCTTCTTGGTTAATGGGAATAAGCAAAAAACTAGAAAGAGAACTAAATCATTCTGAATAAGTTCTGTAATCAGTGCACATTTGTTAGCTATTCCTTATTATTTGTGCCTATATGACACCATTCACATATTTCTACTGCATGTCATAAGCATGTTTTGTTTTAAAATGAATACTGTCATCCTAAAATAAAATTTGATTCTGTAATTAGAGTTTCCAAATGAAGGAATAAAATACTCATCAAAAGCTACATTCAAATCAAAAAGGTAAACTCTGATAGAAGGTAATGTATCTTGGTAGCCTCCCTCCGCACCAGTGTGGCCATCACTTAGAGTCCCCTCTGACTTTGAAGCCTCAGTGTACCATTCAAAAGGCACAACAGGGGAATTCCCAACTTAGCTACTCTTTTCTGCTATTTTTTGAGGAGATTTTTCAAAGAGAAATAAGAGTTATAAAAACTGCATATATGCAAGATTCACTGTGGGTAGAAAAAAATGCCTGAGAATTTCCAGTGTGCCTAAATTAATTTTGTATGTGGCTCTGTCTTACTTGGCTATCAAGCTAAAGGGTTTCTCACTTCCACATTTCTTTTACAGCTATCTTTGCAGAAGGCAAAACATGAATTATATTTCTGTTTTATATATATGGAACCTGAGGCCTAGACAATTTGAGTGGCTTCGTCAGAACGCATACCCTGATTTCTTAATATCAGTCCAACGCTTTTTATAATTAAAAAAAAAACCAGAATTAGCCTCAACAGTTCTTTTATTTAATTCAAAAACATTTGCTGAGGATCTGTTGTGTACACAGCTCTGTTCCTGGTACCAGAGACAGTGTCCTCGCCTCAAGGAGGTTTCATGTTTGCAGGAAGGCCCAGAAGCATGGAAGTCAGCAAACACAGAGTAGAGCACTTCGCTCCTTGAGCAAAAGTAGAGTGTGATGGCGACACAGAGAGGAGCATTTGTCCTAGACAGAATGACCAAGACGGTCCTCTGAGGGAAGCACCACTTAACAAGATATGTGAGTTAAGGGTATGTTTGACCAAGGAGCTGTAAGTGCAGAAGTCCTGAGAGGAGCACACTTGGCCGATTTGCAAAACGTCCAGGTGATCAGTGAAGCTGAAGTATTAGATGTATCCTCCCACGTGCTGTCTCCTGCCATCTCTCCTACTCATGCTTCTCTTGAAGCTTAATTTTTACCTCTACGTCAAGGAGTACGTCTCTTCTCTGTCAGCTTCCCTATAAAGCAGCTTCTTTTACTCGCCATTCATCTCTCCATCTTCTAACAGTAGATAAGGACACCTGAGAGTCCCAGGAGCCTTTCGCTATCCTCCCCAGGGTTCATCTCAGGAATAACAAGTGCATGTGCACAACGCAAGACCAGAGCCCACGAGGTCAGCAGCACCCACATATCTCCTTTGAACCCTTTAACTACATTTAATATCACCTAAGAATTGCCACAAACAAAGTTTGGCCATTTTTGAAAATCAAAATCTTCCAACATCACCCTCAGTACAATCTTTCTTCGCTGACCCAGTAAGTACTTCAAAATCTTGCAGTGCATCACCAGGTACTGAACTCATTTCAAAGCATTTTCCTTTGTTTTACTTTCATCTAGAAACTACTGTGCAGTGCTGGTATTTGCATGGGTGTTTTGATCCTGCTGACAACAATATCTGAACTAGGTCTTTCCTCGGAAATGCCCCCCAAGAGTACGAAAAGAAACCAACAGTCTACAATGACTATATCTCATGTCCAGTGCTTATTTTTTTGTGGATTATGGCATTTACTCTTCACGATTGTGTAGCACAGGTCATAATATGATACTCATTTAACAAATGAGAAAATTCAAGGACCAAGACATTTGTTTGCTGAGGTCACAAGTGTCACATCTGATTATCTTCTGACTAGGTCTCAGATCTGCCACCTCTGAAGACCTGCAGCAAAGACGCAGGTGCGTGTGCCTGAGAGGGGAACGGGCTGAGACACGCCCGGGCAGGAGAGCAGGGCTGAAGCCTAACAAGGCTGTTTTCCCACTCTGCTCTTTGTAGCTGTCAATAATTCTAGCTTTGATTAAAAAAGGGGGGGTCCTGTTTCTGAAACCTCTCGTCCCCACACAGCTTCTTGAAAGGACACTAAATAATCAGATCCAGAGAGACAGTTTTATTCACACACGTATCCTCCCTCTCAGCCCCCTGACCTAACTAGTAATGTATTCTTAAAGTAATGGACTCCATTTCTTAGTCTGCCCGCTTCTCCTCACTGGACTTCATGCATTTTCTTTGGGATAATAGTTTAGAACCCATCCAGAGAGAGTGGGAAGAGACCTTTCCTTCCCTAGGGAGCTGCTGGTCCTGTGTGAACAGCTCCACCCCTGGCTCCACTGTCCTTTCCTCTACTCAACAGAAGTCTGGAGCCTGGCTCTCTCCCTCAGTTCGCTCAGATGAGTTCTAGGCCATTTTTTCCGCCCTACAGGACATTCAATACAATTACCACAAAAGACCTTGATGAGGCCCCTCTGGACAGCAGAAGGCTCTGGGGAAAGCACCCCATCGAGGAGCCGAGGTCAAAACACACAGTCCTTGGGATGAACCTGAGGAAGATTTGGGGCCACAGAGCAGGCCACGGAGGAGGCCCCAGGAAGCTCGGCCTCAATTGTCTGTGACCCCCACCCACCCACCCTTCACAGGCCCAGGCCTGTCACGTAGCCACCACTATGTGCTACCACACTATGTACTCACAGCACACATAGGCAGTACACTCCCGGAACACTCTCGCTGTCCCTCAGCAAGTAGCTGCCATCCAGCCCCGTGGCGAGTAGAAGCTTCTCGCCGGTCTCTCTGCTGATTTTGCCGTGATACACAGCCACTGTATCCATGGCCTGCTGGACTCCAGCAGCTGAAGTGAGGGATGATAAAAGGGAGACACCACTGCAGCAGCTGCCTCTGCTAGGAACGAGTCAACCACCTGACTCCCACTTTAGCCAGATGTGCAAAATGAGACAAGCGCCCAAACAACAGGATGTTGTCTCCCTGCCTTAAATCCTCCCTCTCGCACTGCAATTAAAACCAGCTCAGCAGTTTAGCAGCTGGGTTCTATCGAGTCTGTCATGGGGTTTCACTCGGCTCTCCCACGCAAGATTTTTACAGACAGGGCAGCAGCACTGGAAGAAAGACCCAAACTCTGGGGTGTACTGCCAGTGTAGACCTCAAACACACTCACAAGTGTCTGAGATTTCCTCGGTACTTGCATTTTCCTCCACAGCCAGCAGAGATGACTTAGCTTAACCAGTCTCCAAAAGAGTTGACAACAGAGGCACCTTGTCATGTGGAGAAGAAAGAAACTGGCAAAATGAAAACACTAAAAGTGATCAAATTAGAACGCTCAAAGTATCACTACAAAATTACCAATGGACATAGTGATGAGGCTTCTGGGAAACAATGAATTTGGGCCAACTTCTTCCTCTCCTTCCTCTTCCTCTTATTTCACATGGTCATCCTGAACAGTGTGTGTGTGTGTGTGTGTGTGTGTGTGTGTGTGTGTGTGTGTGTGTGTCTGGGTGTGTGTGTGTGTGTGTGTGTTACTAGGGATGGAACCCAGAGTACTTCACCAGCTAGGCAAGCACTCTACCACTGGCGATGGTCAGTATCACTTGAATAGTCTTGGTCCTGAGCAAATAATTTTCTTTCGCCTACAGTTTTCTTGAAGATCCCAAAGTACTAGTTGAGGTACAAAAAATCAAAATGAATGTCCAAAGATGTTCCAGATTTACCTCTTTGGTGGTCTTAGGTGAGAGACCAAATGATTTCATCGGTATTTTATCTTCATGTGAATTCGTGTGTGTCCTTTGATATATAGGGCTCAGCTTTAAGCAGTTTAACCATGAAGTCTGTTTCAAACCATTTTTCAAGGGTTGATGATTATGCTGTAATTTTTACTCTCAGTTGTTTATAGAGAATATTTATTGTACACTCAATGCTAAACTTTCATTAATTTAAAAAGAAATCTTTTCAAAGGAAATCTTTCAACCCGCATTTCCTTTCCTGAAACAAAGTGCTGTATTTATTTCAAAAAATACTAACACTTCTCCCAAATTTCCTCCATTTTCACTAAAATAGAACTTTTTTAATGTTTGAAGCTTAATGCTCTCATATGCTTTAGATTAAGCAAAATAGTTCATAAGTAAGAATTTAAATGGCTCAGTCTGTGTTGTGTATTTCTCCCACAGTTTCAGCACCTAGTTTCCTGAAAATATCGCAGGGTTGGAGTGTCAAAAGGGAGAATGATATTAAGTCCACAGTGGGTCAGATGGACACAGCTGTTTTACACCAAAGGCAGATATTCACTCTGTACCTACTGGAATTACGAACAATCATCTAAGATTTTCATGGTAGCCAATAACAACTCTCCTGTAATGAAGAGTCTCCATCTTTAATAGCCAGAGAGTAAACAAAAATATCTTACAGCTATTTTCAGCACTATGAATAACTTTTTTTTTTTTTAAAGAAGAGCA